>JAQFVV010008235.1:0-36920 GCA_028023455.1 Epiperipatus broadwayi
TTTATTTTTTTCTGATTGTAAATTATTATTATTATTATTATTATTATTATTATCATCATCATCATCATCATCATCATCATCATCATCATCATCATCATCATCATCATCATCATCATCATCATCATCATCATCATCATCATCATCATCATCATCATCATCATTATTATTATTATTATTATTATTATTATTATTATTATTATTATTATTATTATTATTATTGGTCAAAATTTATTAGGAAATGAAGGTAATGACATTTCTAAATTAATAGAAATTAATGCTATATCTAATCGTGATTTTGATAAAGGAGAAAAAAATCTATCTAAAATGGATAATAATTGTTTATCTTGTGAAAAATCTACGTTTTTATTGAATAGAATTTTAAATATTGTTACAGATTTATCAAGTGAAATTAAATTATTGAAAGAAGAAAATATTACGATAAAAAATATGTTATTAAATGCATCTGTTAATAATTTGGATATAAATAAAAATAATGATTATAGAAGCATAGACAGAAATTCTGTTGTTTTTAGATCGGAAGAGCACACGTGTATTTTAAAGCATAAAGAAAAGCAAACGCCTGAACTTATTGTTTCTGATTTAAATTTCCCTCCACTTTCTACTATAAATAGAAGTGAAGGAGTTGATCAATTAAAAAAGGAGGCAGTTTTTAGTGTCACTGATAGATCAAGTTCTAAATTTAATGAACAGCAGAATAAAGCAATTAAAGTGAAGGTTGATCAGTCAGATATGAAAACAAATGTAACGTCAGATGAATCGTCTGGGATTTCTAATCAAGATAGCACCTCTAAAAACTCATATGCCTTTTATTTGAAAGATTGTGCAGATAAAGAAAATGATGGTTTTAAAACTGTATTTTATCGTAAAAATAAGAATAAAAATATTAAAAATTCAAGTTCTTCACCTATTATAGGAAATCAGGTTAATCATGTTTTAAAAGCTATTAAGACAAGAAAAGAAATTTAAAAAAAAATTTTCTAACTAGAATGGATAATGACACCTCTGTTGAAGATGTGACTGCTCATTTGAAAAATGTTTTAGATATAAATAGTGTGTGTTATAAACTGAATACAAAATCTAAAAAATATTCTTCATTTTATTTATCTATAGAGGAATCTGAATCTGATAAAGTTTTGGTTGGTAACGTTTGGCCTTTGTCAGCAGTCATATTGCCCTTCTATGGAGATTTAAAATATTTAAGAAATTTTAATGTTGATAGTACACAGGATAATGCTATATTAAATATTAATAAGATTATTGAAGAAAAGACAGAAGATATTATATTGACTGATAATGTTGATGAAATTAGCACTATAGTGCAAGATATAAATTTGCAAAATAATCTGTGTAATAAATAGCAATTCATGAATTGTTATTATCAAAATGTTCGTGGTCTTAGAACTAAGACAATTGATTTTAAATTTGAATTGTTATTAAATGAATATGATATTATTTTTTTAACAGAGACTTGGTTAAAAGAAGAAATTGATAATATTAGTATATTTGATGATAGGTATTGTGTGTATAGATGTGATAGAAATTATAATTATGAAACAAGAGGAGGTGGTACTTTGATTTCTATTAAAAAAGACATAAAGCATAAACAGATAATTATTAATGATAATAATATTGAATCTTGTTGGATTGAAGTTAGTTTAAAAAATAAAAATAAAATATTGTTAGGTACTATATATCTTCGACCTACTTTGTCAATGAATGATTTAGATGCATATTTAGTTAAGGTTGAGGATATATTGGTGAAATATAAATATGATATTATTATAGTTGGGGATTTTAATGAAGCTGATTACTCAAGACATAGTAATAAGAATGTTGATAATAGTAAACTTTATAGATTAAAATTTTTTGTTGAGTTGGTTAGTTTAATTCAACTTAATAGTATTATTAATTTTAGGGGGGGTATGTTGGATTTATTGTTTAGCACTAAGAATGATTTGAAGTGCAAAGAGGCTGATCAAGCTCTTTTGCCCCCTGATCCTTATCATCCACCTTTGGAATTTGTAATAGATGGTTCTCATGAACATATAAAGCCTATGGTAAATAGTAAGAGAGATTACAAACATGGTGACTATTATGGCCTTTATAAAGCTTTTGAGGACATTGATTGGAATGTAATTTTGATGGAAAATGATCCAAATATAGCGGCAAATAATTTTGTTGGTATAGTTCAATATTGTCTAGATCAATATATTCCTGTTAGGCATTATTTAAATACTAATAACAAATATCCTAAATGGTTTTCTAGGGAATTGTGTAAGGGCTTAAATAGAAAGCACAAATATCATAGGTTATATAAACTAACTAATGATAAAGAATTGTATAAGAAATTTAGTGGTTTGCGTGCTTATACTAAAACTCTTATGAAAAGAGATTATAATAATAATTTAAATAGAGTTGAAGAAAATTTTAGGAATAATCCACAAATGTTTTGGAATTATATAAAAGATCTTAATATTGTTGGAAGTAAAAGTTGTAGATATAATGTAATTAGGCCTTCTATGGATGATCTAGTCAATCATTTTATTAATATGTACTTAGATACTTCAAGTAATGATAATATGGTTGATATTAAATTTAATAAAGAAAGTTTTTGGAATATAGATGTTAATAAAATTGCAATTCCTGAAGTGTTTACTGCAATTTCTAAACTTAAATCGAAATCTTCTATGGGATATGATAATATTCCTAATTTTATTATCAAGGGTTGTGCTGAATGTTTGGTAGCACCATTGCATTATATTATTAATTTATCAATTGAGAAAACTATTATTCCTGATATATTTAAGATAGCTAAAATTATACCAATTTTTAAAAAAGGGGATAGATCTGATTCGGGTAATTATAGACCTATTTCAATTCTGTCACCTTTTGCTAGAATTTATGAAAGGTGTATTTATAGTAATATTATTGTAGATATGATTAAGGTATTACCTAGTTATCAGCATGGTTTTTTACCTGGTAGATCTGCTGAAACTAATTTAATGGTGATATCTGATCATATTGCTCATGCCTTATCTGATCAGAAGCAATTAGATGTTGTATATTTTGATATGACTCAGGCATTTGACAAAGTTTCATATATTAGACTTTTGTATAAACTTAAAATGTTGGGTGTTAGTCCTCATTTAGTTGAGTGGTTTTCCAATTATTTGAGGGGTCATAAATCTTATGTACATATGGATAAAACTAATTCTCTTTTTTTTGATAATATGATAGGTGTTCCTCAGGGTGGAATATTAGCACCATTGCTTTTTAATGTTTATATGTGTGATTTTGATCATAGCATAAAAAATAGTATGATACTTACTTATGCTGATGATTGTAAGTTATTTAAAAGAATTATTACTTATAGTGATCATATTGAGGTTCAAAAGGATATAGATAGTTTTATTATATGGTGTAGGTATAACAACATGGAGATTAACATTAATAAAACATGCATTGTTTCCTATACTAATAAAAACTGAAAAATCTGTTTATCAATATAAAATTGAGAATGGTGTTATTAAATATAAAGAGACTGTATCTGATTTAGGAATTATATTTTGTAGCAATTTTACTTTTAATGCACATATTAAATGTATTATTAATAAAGCATACAGAAAGATGGGCTGTATTTTGAGATATGGGAGAGATTTATCTATTTCCATAAAATATAGGTTACTTTTTTTTCTTGTTGTTACAGTTTTAGAATATAATTCTTGTATATGGAACTTCAATCTGATTAATATTCAGTCTAAAATATATAATATTGAAAAAAGATTTAATAAATTAATAATGGGTGAATGTCAAACTGTCAAAACAGTATTGAAAGAAAGGAGAATGTTGAAGGATATGATATTACTGAAAAAGTTGATTGATGGGAAAATTGATGTCAGTAACTGTATATCAAAAATAGAATTGAAAGTACCTTGTCGCTTATTAAGAGAAATGCAAACTTTCAAGATTAGTATATGTAAAAATACTTTCTTTGGTAAATCAGTTATTAATAGATTGCAAAAGGTATATAATCTAACTTTTAATAATATTGATATTTTTTGCGATCAATTTGTGATGAATGTTAAAAAACAACTAAATGTATAGTTATGAACATATATGTATATATAATTTTATGTATTTAGCTTGTATTTGATTATAATTGTTTTTTTTTTAAATTTTAATTATTATCATTGTTATTATTATTATTTTTTTTTTTATTGTGTATTTCTGTTAAAGTGTAAATGTTGAAATGCACATAATAAATGGATATTGAATTGAATTGAATTGAATTGAATTATTATTATTATTATTAAAAATACTTAATTGTAAATTATTAGAGAAAAAATATATAGTTAATAATAAATTTGGCTGAACGTTTTCGAGGAACCGTGCCTCATACTCATAGCCTTCGTGAAAATGTACTTAATATATGTAAATGAGAATATTCAAATGAATTACTGTTACGTAGCCCATTTTTTCGAGATGTCGAAGCACGTGTCTCTTCTGTTGATTGCATGGATGTCTCTGTTAATGTAGAATGCCTCCTTTATTTTTCTCCTGTAGTCATTTGGTTCTGAGCATAAAATAACGGGGTTAGCGGGAATGAAATTGTGCCCTGATTGTTTAGTATGTTCAAAAAATGCAGAAGATGTACTGCTGTTCGTTTGGGCTCTGTTGAAGGCGTACCGATGTTGAGCCAATCTGGTGTTAATTGTGGCTTTCGTTTCACCATAATATGTGGCGTGGCATCCGGCTTGGGGGCAGGAAATGGAGTACACCACATGTGGAGTGAGCGCTGGATCAATGTAGTCTTTGGAGTTATTGATCAACCTATTAGTGTTGGGTGGAGTTCTGAATATTATGCTAAATTTACAATTAAGTATTTTTATTATTACAAATAAGGAGAAATTAAAACCACGTTTTTTTTTATTATTATTATTATTATTATTATTATTATTATTATTATTATTATTATTATTATTATTATTATTATTATTATTATTATTATTATTATTATTATTATTATTATTATTCCTCCTCCATCTGATTGGCTGTCACTTAAGCATTTTTAAAGCGTATCTGTTTGAAGGAGTTTAGCTTTCACATTATTATATTATCTGTTTACGCTTAAATTTAATATATTTAAATTTATTAATATTTCATTAGATTTAAAATATTTCTTCGTTGTAAATCGGATGATTTCGCGTTGTTAATTTATATATATAATATTTAGTGGATTAAATGTGAAGGTATTTAAGCTTCACACTCTTAGTTCAAAATGCTTGAGTCTGGCTTATTTAAATATAATTGAGGCATAGATTAAGATGGATCCATCTTTTTCTAATAGTTCTGGCTTGTGTTTTAGAATTTGGAGTCCCATGTGATGCCATTATTCCATCTGATTAGCTGTCACTTAAGCATTTTTAAAGCGTATCTGTTTGAAGGTGTTTAGCTTTCACGTTATTATATTATTATTATTATTATTATTGTTATTATTGTTGTTGTTGTTGTTGCTGCTGCTGTTGTTGTTGTTGTTGCTGTTATTATTATTATTATTTCAGCAGCAAAGTACTTTATTATAAACTTTTTTCACTCTAAAAATTTTTAGAGTTAAAACAAATCCTGAATTTTAATTTGCTGCAAACTAAAATTATAAAAAATACAAAATGCTGAAATGAACTATTCAGAGAAGTTTGAAAAGGAGAGCATTCGAAATATAAGTCAAGCCATAAAATAAATCAGCTTGATATCAAAAGATTAAGATTTTACTGATCATAAAAAGAAATGAAATTGAGAGTAATAAATTATAAAGAACCTGAATTATAAATATGATAGAATATTTTAGCTTATTCTATATTCCCATAGCCTTTTTTAAATTGACTTATATTTAAATGTATAAGGTAGAGTTCATTTCAATTCATTTTATCATAATTTATGGTCAGCATTTTGGATGTTTTACTCCCCAAATATTACATATCTACCAATAGTTATCTTTAGATAGTTGATATTTGTTTATTTATTTTCAAGTATGTTAAAATAAATAAAAAAAATCAAAGTTTAAATGTATGATTATAATAAAAAGTGGAAGCATTTTTGTAATGAATATTTCGTCACATACATCTATCTACTCACTTATTATTTATTTTTGCCAATGAAAATGATTATACAAGTAATTATATTTTATATGATGAAACAGCAAGCATGACTAATTTTTAAAAATATTTCCAATATAAACATTTCATATATATATATATAATTAACAGTAAATGCAATATTATAGTTTAAATTCTTTTGTAGCGCTTTTAATTACGTAGTAATCCTGTCAGCTTTAACCGAATTTCAAATTTTTTAAACTTAATGTTACATATATTTCAATAAGCTGTGTATGGCTGTATTTGCAACTTGCCTAAATTCAATATAGAATAGATGTAAAATACAATACCTATTATAAAAAATATTATATAAAAAAAAATTAACGATAAATCCAATATTATAGTTTAAATTCTTTTGTAGCACTTTCAATTACATGGTAATCCTCATCAGCTTTAACTGAATTTCAATTTTTTTTTAACTTAATGTTATGTATATTTCCATAAGCTGTATATGGCCGTATTTGCAACTTGCCTAAATTCAATATATAATAAATGTAAAATACAATACTCATTATAAAAAATATTATATAAAAAAAATTAACGGTAAATCCAATATTATAGTTTAAATTCTTTAGTAGCACTTTCAATTATATGGTAATCCTTATCAGCTTTAAGTGAATTTCAAATTTTTTAAACCCTTAATGTTACATATTGTGATGATCGCACATACTGCGATCACACATATAGATATTTAACATTTAAAGAATATTAAATATTGTGTTTGGAATACTAAAAAGTGAGTTTAAAAAATTATAAACAAAGAAATGTTTTAATTAAGAAAAGAAAGGGAATTAGAATCAAAAAGATTCTTATCTTTTACCCTCTAAAGTCAAGATTTTGGGAAATGAAAAATAAGTAAAGTTAGAAATATTGAAATTGTACATTAGAAAATTAATAGTAATAAAGGAATCTAAATGAAAGACAAATTGAAACATGATATATAAGAAAAGTAAAGTTTGAAAAGTTTAAATAAGAATAAAATAGAAATTTAAAACATGACCGAAAGATAAGGATCTGTGTCATAAAAGTACAGATTTGACGATAAAACGAAATGCGTGTATAGAGTATGTTTGAAGTGGGATAAAGACAGCAAAAATTTAATGCTTGTCAAAATAAAAATAACAAACATTAAAAAATGAATAAATAAATAAATGTACATAGCACTACAAAATTATGTAAAGGCAAATCTATAAATGGCCAAAGGCACATTCAGAAAAGCAAAGGTGTGAACAACAGCAAAAACAAACTATCGAAAGAACAAAGAACTGGGGGAATTTTTTTAATTAAAAAGTTTTCAGTATTGAGATTAGAGTTGGAGACTTCTTGTCGAGTGGTTGGTAAAAACACTGCTCCGATAATAAGCAGCCACAGTTAACAAGATATGATTTCTAATGTCAGTGCCTCATCAAGAATGGCTGGCTAAGGGCCATCATGACCGCTTGTCGATCCAGACTCACTGTGCTCTAATGGTTCCCATCTAGATGTAACAACTGCCGACATAGCACCTGCTGGAGAGTTTGTTTTGCCTGATCCTTGATGCCCTAAATGCGGAAGAGTTCCCACAACCAAAATCTAACTTAGGAGCAACCATCCCTGCTAAAGAAGTGGAGAAATTCCATGTGGCGCTCAGCAAGACTTCAAATTAATTCAGAGACTTAAAAACCTAGGTAAATATGTATACTACATTTTATATTTCATGTGCACATACCTTTATTGAGACAATGGCCAAATACTTACTTTGAATGATAAAGACATTCTTTAACTTTTTAATATATACCCGGAATGATGATTTATAAATGTACAATCATTTATAGGATCTTTTGTATTGTGTACTCATAGCATAATATGTTTTATTGAGTGTAAATGATTTAAAGAATTTTTTTTATTGTTAATTTATTCTATTAAATATATTTATTATTGATTTAAATCTGTTTCATCTCATTCTTCGCCACTCTCAAAGAGTAATATATTCGTAGGGTTTGGGAAATAATTATTACTCATTTTGAGTACTGAATTAACACGTGAAACTAGTGGTGCAGTATTTTGATCCCATTAAAATTTATAAATATCCAAGCGCTGTAATTCTGTAAATCTTATGCAGTCGGGAGACAGTGACCGGGAAAAATAACCTGGGGCTATACCCATATAGTTACAGGTTCGGTCAAGTACGGATATAAACTCGTTTATGTCCGTGTGTTCTCTCTGCTTGTGGTAGCGGAAAGTGGACAATCTTGAATTTTAAGAATTCCCCATTATATATAAATAAAAGGGAAGTTAAGTTTTCAATCGGCGTGTTTCCATTACATTTTGGGGGCCAGAGTCCAGGATTTCTATTGCTGTGAATTATTGATCACGTGTTGAATTAATTTTATAAGATAACGAAAATATTTTCTAAAAAATATATATATGTGTTTTCAAAATATATGAAATTAGCATCGTAAGTTAGAGTGGTGAGAAGCGAAGATGAAGGGGATAAATTTTTTCACTTTAAAATACTTTATATATGTGTTTCAATGTCAAATGTGTACAAAGGATCAAAAGGACAAAGAACTGGGGAATTTTAATTAAAAAGTATGATTAGTATTGGTAGAGACTTCTTGTCAAGACGTTGGTAAAATACTGCTCCGATAATAAGCAGCCATAATTGAGAGAAATGCAAACTAAAAAATCCTTTAAAGTTTAAGAAAGAAACAAACAAGAGAGAACCCAGATACGTAGTGGAAAGACTCCAACATAAGAAGAAATAAATTAAATGAACAAGATCATGATTTATAACATCGGTGACGCATTAAGAATGGAGGGCTAAGGGCCATCGCGACCGCTGGCTGATTCAAACTCCCCGTGCTCTAATGTTTCCCATCTAGATGTAACAACTTCCGATGTAGTGCCTACCAGAGGGTTTGTTTTGCCTTGTCCTTGATGTCCAAAATACGGAGGAGTTCCCACAATCAAATCTAACCAAAGAGTGACCATTCCCTGCTAAAGAAGTGGAGGTCAGCAAGACTTCAAGTTAATTCAGAGACAATAACCTAGGTAAATATGTATACTACATTTATATTTCCATGTGCACATACCTTTGATTTAGACAATGGTCAAATTCTTCCTTTGAATGATACAGACATTCTTTAACTTTTTTATAAACACAGAATGACAAATTATAAATGTACAATCATTTATAGGATCCTTTTATTTTGTTTTACTCGTAGCATTATAGTATATAATCTGTTTTTATTGTGTGTAAATGATTTAAACTATTTTTTTTATTGCATAATCTATTGTATTAAAGATTTATTATTGATTTAAATCTGTTTCGTCTCGTTCTTTGCCACTCCAAAAAGTAATATAGTCTTAGGGTTTGGGAAATAATTATTATTCATTTTGAGTACTGAATCAACATGTGAAGCTAGGGGTGCAGTATTTTGATCCCATTAAAATTTCTAAATATCCAAGCGCTGTAACTCTGTAAAATCTTACAGCAGTCGGGAGATAGTTGACCGGGAAATATAACCTGGGGCTATACCTGTATAGCATACAGGTTCAGTCAAGTATGGATATAGACTCGTTTGTGTCCGTATGTTCTCTCTGCTTGCGGTAGCGGAAGGTGGACGATCTTGAATTGTAAGAATTCCCCATTATACATAAATAAAAGGGAAGTTAAGCTTTCGATAGTCGTGTTTCCGTTACAATATGTTTTTATAAGCTGTGTATGGCCATATAAATGTAAAATACAATACCCATTATTAAAAATATTATATGTATAAAAAAAATTAATGGCAAATGCAATATTATAGTTTAAATTCTTTTGTAGTGCTTTCTATAATATTGCATTTACCATTATTTTTTTTTATATAATATTTTTTATAATAGGTATTGTATTTTACATTTATTATATATTAGGCAAGTTGCAAATACAGCCATACACAGCTTGTGGAAATATATGTAACATTAAGTTTAAATAATTTGAAATTCAGGTAAAGCTGATGAGGATTACCACGTAATCGAAAGTGCTACAAAAGAATTTAAACTATAATAATATTGCCTTTACCATTAATTTTTTTATATAATATTTTTTATAATAGGTATTGTATTTTACATTTATTATATATTGAATTTAGGCAAGTTGCAAATATGGCCATACACAGCTTATGGAAATATATGTAACATTAAGTTTAAAAAATTCGAAATTCAGTTAAAGCTGGCGAGGATTACCATGTAATCGAAAGGGCTACAAAAGAATTTAAACTGTAATATTGCATTTACCATTAATTTTTTTTTATATAATATTTTTTATAATGGGTATTGTATTTTACATATATATATATATATATGATCAATAGATAGCGTTTTACCAAAAACACTGACCAAGCGTATTTGTTTACATAAACGTCAAAAGAGTCAGAATTCACTATCTCTTTTATTTGCCCACACTCAGATCAGCTGATTTCAAGATAATTTGCTATCATCAGTGAATTATAGAGCTAGAAACTAGATCTAAGCACTGACTGCTTGTTAGGCTGAGTTTGAAGACTTTACCGGTCTAAAAAATTCATGCTTGCAAAATGATAGAAACTTTTTGCATAAACACTTGGAGTCAGTGTTTAGATCTAGTTTCTAGCTCTATCATTCACTGATGATAGCAAATTAGCTTGAAATCAGCTGATCTGAGTCTGGGCATATGAAAGAGATAGTGAATTCTGACTCTTTTGTCGTTTATGTAAACAAATATGCTTGGTCGGTGTTTTTGGTAAAACGCCATCTATTGATCATAAATACAAGTGACAGCAAGTTAATGTGATTATAACTTGTTTTTATTTTTCATATATATATATATATAAGTGTACATAATTATATTACCTAGCATTTAATGGCTCAATATTTTATCTTAAGCTTAGATACTGTTTGTAATACAAATATTTACTGCTTCTTTTTTCTCATTGTTTCTTTTCTTTACCATATTGTCTTCAGTTATTAAAAACAGTTATGCCTTTATTGCCCAGGAGTTCTTATCAAGTTCAAGCACCAGACCTGTGAGCACCAGAATCGATCCTGGAACCTCCTGTTCCCAAGTCAGTTGCTCTACCAACTGTGCTGAGCATGAAACCTATAAATGCCAGCTTTCTGATCCCATGTTAGATGCTCTATCCATAATGCCAAATTACATAGGGTAAAAAATGCTGTTGGCCTTATTGCTCAGTAGTTTGTAAGAAGTATGAGTGCCAGAATTGATTCTGAGACACCACTGCTGTGCAAAATTATTGAACAGCTTTAGTCATTTATGTTAGTATTCCTTATATCAACAGGCAATACACTCCATACAATAGTGCCACTCAGTGCAAGCCAGAGTAATCAATGATTGCCAAAAGGCTTGTGCATAAAATTTTTATCTAGTGTCTACTCATCCAATATCCCCAGACTAGATTTCAGCTTGTGGGCTTCATCAGTTAGGAGCTTTGGATCTAAGAGCACTGCACCTAGATTTTAGGATCTAATGCACCCCTCCAGCAGCCACTCCCTATCTCCACTTAACTACAAAACTATGAGAATAAAATTGAAAACACAATGATATTTTCAATCTAAGCTCATTAGCTTATGGAGTTACATATGCCTGAACTCAGTTCAATACCCATACATTTTGGTAGTTTTTCGTTTTTTGATAACCATAGCCACCACTATCCTATTAGGCAGCATTGGTATTAAACCACTAAACAGCATATGATCAACATTTTTTTATGCTTGCTCATAACATTTATTAAAACAGGCAAAACTTTCCATAAAGTAGTGCCCCTCAGTGCAAGCCAGAGTAATTTTGCCTAATAGGATAGTGGTAGCTATGGTTATTAAAGAACCAAAGACACCAAAATATATGCATACTGAACTGAGTTCAGAGTTATATGACTATGTAAGCTTATGAGCTCAGATTGAAAATATTATTGTTTTCAAATTTTATTCTCATAGTTTTGTAATTAAGTAGAGATAAGGGGCCACTTCTGGAGGGTTGCCTTAAATCCTAAGATCTAAAGGCAGTGCTCTTAAATTTAAGGCTCCTCACTGATGAAGGCCACAAGCCAGAAACTAGTTTGGGGATATTGGATGAGTAGGCACTAGATAGGGATTTCATGCACAAGCCTTCTGACATCCCCTGATTACTCTGCTTGCACTGAGTGACACTACAGTATGGAGAGTTTTTCCTGTTTTAATAACAGTTATGAACAAGGGTAAGAAATGGTGATCATGTGATGTGATATATTAACTTATGCCATTATGAACCTTTCTTATCATTGACCATTTTTTATATGGTGATAATGGACTTATGTTTTTGTGCAAATACATTTGCAACTTTAAGTTGCACCCATAGTATTTTAATTTACTTTTCGATTTTTTTATATGCCACAATTCTACAGATGAATGATAAATTTCTAGTTCATGTTTGTCATTTAGTATTCATCAAAATTTAGATTACTCACTAGCAAATTGATCATATTCTTTTTTTTAATTAAAATTTTTAAAAAATACACTTTTATTAATTATATAACTTTGTAATGCTTATGTTTTACTTTGTTCTGTTTTAAGAGTAACATTTTTTAACATCATATTAAAGACATTGTTTTAAAATAATGAAAGTAATAAAGTAGTGATATTATTATTACTAATGCTTACTATTATTTCTTTTTTTTAGATAAAGGCAAAAAAGGTGTCACTCAAAAAGGGAAAAAAAATAAAGATATAAAAGTAAATATTTTTTATTAATTTGAATATGTTGCATTATTATGTCACACTATCATGTTGCATTATTATGTTGCATTATTATGTGGCATTATTATGCTGCATTATTAAACTTGTGTTATGCATTTTTAGTTATAATAAAGAATATATTTAAAACTACAATTTAATTGCAGTTTATTCTGGCAGTTATGGTTATTAAAAAACCAATATTCAAATGTCTTTATTGCCTGAGAGTGCACCAGGAATTCTAGAATTGGAATGTATTTTAACACCTTATGGTCCAGAGTGTGATATTCTATCACTGCACTAAATTATGCCAGGCATTATGCTTATTTATGCATATATTTTTCAGCTAAAATATATAGTAAAATATTGAAGTTATGTTATATAATTTTTTTAAAAACAAATTGTTCATATTTACATAATATTTTATTATGTAAAAATTGGAGAGGTAAAAATCTGAGGAGAAAAAATATTGACATCTTTGAATCATGTTATTGAATAAGTGTTTTTGAAATACAATATACCACAAAGATGAAACATAAATGACAAAGTTGGAATTATAATGGCTTTAATTATGTTACAGCTTTTATTTATTAGAACTGTATTTTTAAACATTTGTAATCAGTTTTTTTAAACAAATAATCAGTATTTATAATAATATCAGTACCTAAGTGGTCATAATTACATTAATTAATACAAAAACTGTTTATTTTAATTAAAATGTATAAAAATACTATATTTTGTCAGCATTTAAAATAGATGATTGGTATAGACAGTCAGCATTTATAATAAAATATCAGTATGTAATAATACAAACTGTCAGTAAAAGCTGTTACCACTAGAAGATAGGTTGAATGTACTAATAAATGCATTGATGTTAAAAAAATTTAAATACAATTAAAATTTTTATCCCAATTCATCAAACATAAAGAAATATACATCTGATGAAGAGGTAAACAAACATATAAGTTTAATTTGTAACAAAATACAAAGAAAGAAAAAATACAAAGAAAGAAAAATGCAGCACAAACAGAACATGGTTTCAGAATTTAATAGTAGAGAAGAAGTAGCAAATGCTAAAATGGCAGGAGAAATTTGGAGTGAGGTAAAGCATCTTGTCACCATTACAAAATTAAGAGGAGAGCCACAATGCAATAAAGATAAAAATGTAACTACATTTAGGCAGAAAGTAACATTCTCACAGACACTAGCAATAACACATTAAAAATTTCAAATTGAATAAAATAAATGGATAAAAAGCTATTTGAATTGAAGAAAAATCCAAAATGGCATTCAAAATTTTAACTGAAAAATGTGTAAAGGCTAAAAACAAAATACAACTTTCTAATTATTTAGTGTAACTGAGAAAAGAAAAGTATGGCCCAGCTGAAATAAATTTTCATGAATTTGAAAAGTGATGCTTATAATACATAATAAAATGCAGTTTCTGACGAATTAGCTTTGTAATGTCACATATAAAAAATATGTGTTAGTTGGATGATGAAGAGGAAGGTAAAGAGAACTTTGAAAGAAGCTCATATTGGGTGTCAAATAAAATATATTCAAATGTTAATTGCTCAAGAATTCTTATGAGATTTAAGCACTGAGAGCAGAAACAGGATCTGCAGATTTTGAGTTTTAGAGTCATCACTGTACTGTTGCACCAAAATATGCACCAATATTGCACAAAACATGCACAATATTGCACTCAATCATGCATCAATATTGTACTAAACCTTGTACCAATATTGCACTAAACCATGCACCAATATTGCATCAAACCATGCACCAATATTGCACCAAACCATGCACCAATATTGCACCAAACCATGCACCAATATTGCACCAAACCATGCACCAATATTGCACCAAACCATGCACCAATATTGCACCAAACCATGCACCAATATTGCACTAAACCATGCACCAATATTATACCAAACCATGCACCAATATTGCACCAAACCACACACCAATATTGCACTAAACCATGCACCAATATTACACTAAACCATGCACCAATATTGCACCAAAATATGCACCAATGTTGCACAAAACATGCATCAATATTGCACTCAATCATGCATCAATATGGTACTAAACCTTGTACCAATATTGCACTAAATCATGCACCAATATTGCATCAAACCACACCAATATTGCACTAAACCATGCACCACTATTGCACTACACCATGCACCAATGTTGCACCAAACCATGCACCAAACCATGCACCAATATTGCACCAAACCCTGCACCAATATTGCACCAAACCATGCACCAATATTGCACCAAACCCTGCACCAATATTGCACCAAACCATGCACCAATATTGCACCAAACCATGCACCAATATTGCATCAAACCACACACCAATATTACACTAAACCATGCACCAATATTGCACTAAACCATGCACCAATGTTGCACCAAACCATGCACCAAACCATGCACCAATATTGCACCAAACCCTGCACCAATATTGCACCAAACCATGCACCAATATTGCACCAAACCCTGCACCAATATTGCACCAAACCATGCACCAATATTGCACCAAACCATGCACCAATATTGCATCAAACCACACACCAATATTACACTAAACCATGCACCAATATTGCACTAAACCATGCACCAATATTGCACCAAACCATGCACCAATATTGCAATAAACCATGCATCAAAATTGCATTAAACCATGCACCAATATTGCACCAAACATGCACAATATTGCACCAAAACATGCACCAATATTTCACTAAACTATGCATCAATATTGTACCAAACATGCACAAATATTGCACCAAAACATGCACCAATATTTCACTAAACTATGCATCAATATTGTACCAAACCTTGTACCAATATTGCACTAATCCAAGTACTAATATTGCACCAATATTGCACTATACCATGCACCAATACTGCACTAAACCATGCACCAATATTGCACTAAACTATGCATCAATTTTGCACCAAAACATGTACCAATATTGTACCAAATCATGAAACAATATTGCACCAAAACATGCAGTAATATTGTACCAAACCATGTACCAATATTGCACCAAACCATGCTCAACACCACACCAATATTGCACTAAACCATGCACCAATATTGCCCTAAACCATGCATCAAAATTGCACTAAACCGTGCACTTGATTTAGATGATTTTGTATCATATTTGTTAAAGATGTGATAATACTGTTGATAGTGAAGATGAATTTAAAGAAAATATTTCACAGCTTTGAAAAAATTAGGAGATCAAATTAAAACATATTAAAGTAGCATTGTGTCTGATACTACAGATGATGTTAATGATTAGTCATATAAGTAACTATGGATGCAGAGATAAAGAAAATAGAGAAGTGTAACATCTAAGCCAGCTTTTAATAAGATTAGAAGATCATTTGTTTATTAAAATTAACTTTTAGAAAGATGCATGTTAACTGTTTTATTTGTTAATAGATTTTGTATGCAGAAGAGATATTGGGGGGAGGGGGATTGGTGGGAAGATTGGAGACTTTAGAGCAAATTAAAATTTTTTTTTATAATGATGGCAATAGCAATATAGATTAGAAAAAATAAAAATAATTATTAATGAGAAAATTATGAGAAGAAAAATTGAATTATATTTTGAAGCAATAGAAACTAAACATGAATAAAAATGAAGGGTAAAAGAGAAATAAATAGTAGAAGAAAAACATGAGCAATAATCTGAAGAAAAATAAATATGGGTGTTTGACAAGGAAAAACAAAAAAAAAAAGAAAAATGTAGTGTAGTTTAGTATGCAAATCTTATCCTTTGTCAGCTAACCAATGATAATAATAATTATAATTAACAGTGAAATATGAGTTCAGATTAGCTCAATGGAAGATGTTAGTTTAGAATAAGTGTGTAATATATATATATATATGAAAAACAAAAACAAGTTATAAAAACGTAAACTTGCTATCACTTGTATTTATGATCAATAGATGGAGCTTTACCAAAACCTCCAAACAAGCGTATTTTTGTTTACATAAACGTCAGAGTCAGAATTCACTGTCTCTTTCATTGGCTCCACCTTCACTGATGATAGCAAGTCAGCTTGAAATCAGCTGATCTGAAGGTGGAGCCAACGAAAGAGACAGTGAATTCTGACTCTGACGTTTATGTAAATAAAATATGCTTGTTTGGAGGTTTTGGTAAAGCTCCATCTATTGATAATATATATATATATTGTCTTGATAATGGTTTGAAGTTGTTGATTGTTACTGTTATTGGGATTGTCTAAGTGTGGATTGGTTTTATATATATATATTGTAACGAGCACAGACGTTCGTTACATTGTTGTTGTTTTTATTTATTAAACATGAAAGTAAATTAAAAAGTTCGCATTTAAAAATTTTCTTTTAGAATTAAAAATTGAAATTAAATATCATCTTAAACTCTTATATATTAAATCGCACAGATATAAAAAATTATTAAAATAAAACTGTATTAAAAATAGAAAAGGTATTTTAAAACTAAATTTTAAAAAGATTTGGAGATGAAATTATATCTTTAAATTTATCTTTAAATATATTTTTGATTTGGAAAACAGGTTAATTAATCAGAAATGGAAATGATTGTTAATTAGTTAAATGTAAACCAGCCTTGGCATTTAAATGTAAAAACTCCGGTCAGATAAGAAAACAATAGAAACTTTCAGCAAATGAAATAAATCCATTTGGAAATCGGACCTCAACGAAAAGGATCATCTCATTGATGACGTAATGTTAAGTCAATCCTTCGAATACGTATAAAAGGAAAATTTGGAAATTATTAATCAGTGACTGGAAATTGATTATTACGATGTGACTATATGTAGTAGTACGGAGTTGGAGGAATTGACAGACGCACGGTCAATTCTTTCAGCTGTTAAAGAAAGGAGAAATGAACTATCGTTTCCTAAATTGAGGACCAACCAAATTAAAAAACCTCCGAATGAATAAATAAAACAACGGCTAAATGGATACCAAATTTAGGACGGCGTGGGAATTTACGTTCATGGCAAGCAACGGATAAAGTTGGACGTTTTAAAAATCGTAAGAACTTATATATTCACTTGAAACAATAAGAACTCTAAATTTTAAAACTTTTTATTAAATGATGCAATAGAATCCTATCTGACCAAACTAAATTCTTTATTAATAGTGTTATTTGATGTATTTTTTTTCTTATTTATGTAAAATCATTTCCATTTATTTATTTTTGTATTCTTTAAGTTTTTATCATGATTTTTTTTTTTTTTGTTTTTCGTTAAATTAATTATATAAATGTTAAACTTAAGTCGGGCGTGAATGGCTGTATGGATTTGTAAAGTTATATTAGGGGGAGGGTAATCTTAGGTTATTTGTTTCGTGGTTAGATTGGGTCAATGGATTGGATATATTGGTGTGATTAGTAGGTGTAATATTGATTCGCTACGGGCAGAATCGCTTCATACGCCGCACACTTCCGTTTGCCTATGGAAGGAATTATAAGTCGGATACCGCAGTTCCTTTCTATGGAGTTTTTTGTTTTATTGCTCTTCTTTGCAGATAGATGTAATATTCCTATCTCATAAGAGGCAATTTCTTCTCTTAACCTTTTGTGCTGCCGTATTTTATTACATTGAATACATCGATATATCAGATGAATTGATGCCAGTTTGACTACGAATTTTAGCCTAAGGTTAAATAGGGATAGAATATTTTAATTTCAATGCAAATCTATGTAGTATTCATGCTCGACCCTAAATAAAAATGCATTAAATTTAAGTTGTTTATAGATGCTTGCATGGATTGTTTATCGGTTAACTATGTTTTGCGTGTTCATATTTTGATCAAATATATAGACATTCGATAAATAATGATACCTTACGGTGAGTATCTAAAATGTATTTATTCGGATGTCTTTTAAGTTATTGGTGACAATGCAAGTATCTTATGGTGAATACTATTGGGTTACATATAAATTTCCCTCCGCAATTGTCAGTAATCAATAATTTTATATTTTGATCGCTTATGTTTACTTTGGAATGTTTTTAACCGTGTAATCTATGTAACCGATCTATAGCAACTTATTATAACAAGCTTTTATAATCCCATCTGTGTGAACTTAATTAAAATGTAAACTTATAATATAATAGAAATTAAAATGTAAATTAAAATCTAAGGTAAAGTTAAAAATAATGTTAAAATGTAAACTAATACTAAAATAATTTTAAATCTTATATATATGTGCATAAATAAATGTTTGTATGTTAATTACTGGCAGTGGCTTATTTTATTCCTTTTTTTATATATACTCTTAGATTATCCTATTAAATCTCTGCTATTCCACTGAGCTAGTGACATGGGCTAACGACCGGAATCAAAATTCAAAAAAAAAAATATATTTTTTTTTTTTTGACTTTCGTATCTGCCTACTTTATAAATTTTTCTAGGTTCAAAGGCCTAGATGGCGCCCTGTAGTGCAGTTTACGTAAGTCACTTTCTCCGGATCGTTACAATATATATATATATATAAAGAATTGAATATGATATCAGAAGCTTATTCTAATCTGCAAAAAAATTGTAAATTATTAATAAGTGCCATACAAACTAGATTTATTTACCACAAGATCGATGCTACTCTTTGACCAGTTCATCATCATCATTGTCAATCATTATCAATACACTTCAGGATGAAGGTCTCTCCAAGTTCAATCCATCTTCTCTGAACTCTAGTCTCTCTTCTCCACATCACCTCTGCACACTTTCTTATTTCATCCATCTATCTCACATGTGGTATTTTTCTGGGTCTTTTACAAACTTTTAGAATCCAGTTTAAGAATTCAATTGTTCATCTATTTTCATCTCTTCTATCAATATGTCCAGCCAAACTTTACTTCAGTCTTTTAATTCTTTCAGTGATATCAGTAACATTTGTTTATTCTCTTACCCATATAGCTGTATTTTTGATCTCTTCTTGCTATTTCTAACATGCTTTTCTCCATACTTCTTTGAATGATCTGAAATTCCTATTGTTATTCTATTAAGTGTCCAAGTCTCATATCCATATTTAAGAATTGGTAAAACACACTTATTAAACACCTTTCTTTTCGAATACATAGGCATATTTCCTTTTAGTACTAAGCTATTTCTACCAAAAGCACTCAGTTTATTTCACCAGTTATAATTACTATAGCTTGATATGAATGTTTAAAATTGTATATACAGATTTTAAAATAAGATTAATATAATGAATAAATGCAACAAACACAATGCAAAATCCATACCTGACAGATTTTGCATTAACTTCAAAATAATATAGAGTCATAAAAAAAAAATTTGAGGTCAAGAATATCATGGCAATTGATAACAATGCTAACTTTATTACACATAACATATAATATGAATATGACAATCAAAACATCAAACAAATAATAATAGTAAATTAATAGTTCTACATTCTTTTTCTTTTATTTTTTAATAAAGAAATTTTACAACCTTAAAAAAAATTCAATTATGTTAAAATATAAACTTATATAATATTATGAAATAATATTTCAAATTACTTTTATTATATTATTATTATACAATTATAATAATGACATAAGTAGTCAAAATAAGAGTCATAGATCACACGACCCTATCTCTTAAGCTTGTAAGTTATAATAATGATATATTTGTTTTCCTTTTATTATTTAAGTCAATCTCGGCACTAACATGGGCTTTGATCATTCCATCATCAGATTTTCAATGAAATGGATGGTTGAAGAATTTGGGTAGTTTGAAGCCCATTAAAGTATGAAGATTGGCTATCTTAATATAAAGCTCAACACTGATTGTATATATGTGTGGAGATAGTAATCTGGACCAACTGATGATTGATGGTTTAGCATGAAATACACATATTGGGGATTATTTATCTTTTCAACATGTGTGTGATCAGGTGGGTCAGCAGTATGAGATGGCAAGTTGAGGATCATGTAAAAGTCTGAGTTCGAATCCCTTATATATAGATTTAAATTATTTTAATTTAGGTATTAGAATCATGAATCAAAGTTGAAGGATATCTATCCCAAGTATTAACAATGTTTACATCTCGGCACATGTGGTAAATATTATATATATGTGGTAAATATTATATATATACATATATATATATATATATATATACACACACTTGTGCTCTATAAACATTTTTACTGCATAGCAAAAGTTAATATTTATAATCATATTTATTTGTTAAATATTTTATATGTTTATCATATAAATAAGAATAGAGTTTTAACTAAAGTAATATGTGTCCCTCGTAACTCAATAAGTTCACATATTTATATATTAATCATTAATTAATACACATTTTTAACAATATTTGTTAAATAAAAGGTATTATTACTATTATATTTTTATATAGAATGCTTTGTGAAATTATATATTTTAAATAAAATATTACCATTTTTTATTGAATGGTACTATATTGAATAACAACTATATTAATTGTCCAAATTGCTATTCTTGTATGTCTCTTTGGGCCCACAAATAATCTATGTCTAAGCTTATGACATGATAATTGAATGGAACTATTATATTAGCCATTAGCTTTCAATATCCTATTTGTTTTTGAACACTTTTTTGTATATCCTTATTTTTACTTCCTAGTTGATTGATAAATATAAAAGAACTTAAGGTATTCATTAATTCTAAAGAGAGATATATATTAATACAATTCACTTATTTAACACATTAAGTTTTCCATCCAATTCTTTGGAAAAACATAGCAGCAAATGAGAAGTTGACCTTGTTCCTCACTCTTATCTTAGAAATTCCTTTTTTATTTCTGAGATATTAAAAAATGTAATTAATCCATAGTTCAGTGTCAAATCATGAAATTTGAAGATAGTCTCTAATTGTGTCCCTCAGTTCAATGTCTGCATCTCCAATTTTTTATTCCAAAAATCATGCTCTTTTTTAAAAATCAGGTGATCATTTCAATAAATTTTTATTAATTTTCCCATATTATATCTTGTGTTCTTTTAAATAAATTCATTTGCTTAATATAAGGGACAATATTTTATATGTTTTTTAAATAACAATAATATTAGAGCTTTTGTTTTCTTTTTTATTATATATTCTTTTTTTAGCCTTCATATGGTCCTAAAAGTTATAATATATATGTATTTATGAATGTATAAATATTTTTTATTTTATTTTAGAAATATCACAGTCAGATGATATAGACAATGACCAATGAAAATAATAAACTGTAAACTTCTTTGCATCCAAATGTGTTTAAAGTTCACTATTTTCATTGGTCACTGTCTATATCATGTGATTGTGATTTTTCTAAAATACAAATAGAACAGATATTTCCACATTCTTAAAAATATTTTAACAATAACAACTGTTAAAAATTAGTAATTTACCAGATGTACCTGACCTAAATAGGCCATGTTTTTTAATTGTTTGCTTTAACAAATTCTTTTTAAGATTTAATGTAAATTCGACAACAAATTATAATATTATATAAATAAATGTGGTAAATGTACATAACCTGAAAGTAACCAAAACTAAATGTAGGAAATGGTATTATAGCATCACTTTTTTTTCTCACTAAATATCATGTTCAAACATGAATTTATGTATTGTAATCACATTTTTTTCACTATTTAAATACTATATGTATTCAGTTTTTGTAATAAAATCAAGTCATACATTATATGACTATATATCTTTGGAAATGTTATGTTGCTAAGGCTATTAATATATAGTGTAGCTGAAAATTATTCAGACCAATATAGCTATTTAAGTTAGATAGCAGAATTTGAAGACATATAAGTGTCTGAATTTTTCATATTTTAAGTATAAGTGCTGGGCTTGAGTTAATATTTTAGATCTAGTATCTGAATATCCTAGCACCCCACTGATGAACGCCATTAGCTCAAAACCAGCTTGGGGATAGGGATAATTCTAGATAAAGATTTTAAATGCTTTCTCTTGTGGCATTTATCAGAAACACTTGTTTAGAGCTATTAGCACAATCATTATATTATATTGTATTCATTTTTGTACTGTAGTTAAAAGCACATGTACTGATTTTCTTCTGAACATTTTTATTAATGGTGGAGTTATTTCCTTCACATAAAATATGCTTGGTAATAAATATTACAAATTATTAAATATAAAGGATGGAATTGCTTCATTTGCATAAAATGCTCTAGTATAAATTATGATTTAGTTAGGTATAGTTAGTTATAAAAACAAATTATTTTTTTTAATTTGGTTGCTATAACAACCTGTTTTAAAGATAAAATGTAAATCAAATACCTGGCCTGAAAAGCCTTCATTATCTGTTACATTTGATGTGTGAATTTGACCGCATTATGGCCAACTATAAAAATAGCAGAATGATTTCCTTCACATATTGTGAATTTGATAGTATTATGGAGAAACGTAATAGGTATTTTTAATTGATTGGGAATTTGATGCACAACAGCTTTACAGAAAAACACGTTCACAGAAAAAACATGACAGCCTTATGGACAAGCTTCACATTGATTATAGATAGATAGATAGATAGATAGATAGATAGATAGATAGATAGATAGATAGATAGATAGATAGATAGATAGATAGATAGATAGATAGATAGATAGATAGATAGATAGATAGATAGATAGATAGATAGATAGATAGATAGATAGATAGATAGATAGATAGATAGATAGATAGATAGATAGATAGATAGATAGATAGATAGATAGATAGATAGATAGATAGATAGATAGATAGATAGATAGATAGATAGATAGATAGATAGATAGATAGATAGATAGATAGATAGATAGATAGATAGATAGATAGATAGATAGATAGATAGATAGATAGATAGATAGATAGATAGATAGATAGATAGATAGATAGATAGATAGATAGATAGATAGATAGATAGATAGATAGATAGATAGATAGATAGATAGATAGATAGATAGATAGATAGATAGATAGATAGATAGATAGATAGATAGATAGATAGATAGATAGATAGATAGATAGATAGATAGATAGATAGATAGATAGATAGATAGATAGATAGATAGATAGATAGATAGATAGATAGACAGATAGATAGATAGATAGATAGATAGATAGATAGATAGATAGATAGATAGACAGACAGATAACTTTAGCAATGCAGTCACTTCTGACAATGCAAATTTCTAAAACAATTTGACATCTATTCTGCAATAAATTATAAATTCTCTTGTCATCAAAAATTATATTGTTTGATTATAGCTCATTGATGTGTCAACAGTATTATAATTTTGATTAAACATAGATCCAAATAGCTCACAAATTTTCATAGCTGGCCTCTGACTATAGGATTTTAAAATGAAAGTATATAATTTTTTATGATTAAATCTTAACAATGAGCATTATTTAAATATTTTTTTAAAAAATTATTTTCTAACATATTAAACAATAAAATCATTTTGTCTAATTGATTTGTTTTTAGACTTCTGATGATGAACGTGAAATAACAAGAATCAGAAGAGAATTTGATCCATTGACCCTACATATTGGTATTCCTAATATGTTATTCAGTGCTGTTGATCCTTCAAAAGGATTTCCTGAAATAATACCTACAGTGGGATGGATGATTTTAAGAAATGAAGTAGGATTCTGCTAAAAAAATGATTTTTCCATTAGTTTTATTTAAATATGAATATATAAGTTCACTGGAGGGAGCTTATCACTAGCTCCAATCAAGCTTTAATTTATAAGTGGCACTTTATAAATTAAAGCTTGATTGGAGTTAGTGATAACCTCCCTCTAGAGAACATTTAAAACAAGCTAAAAGCAAATTACACAATTTGTGTCTTGTTTTATTAAATTTATATATAGATAATGAGCTTGCAAATAGCTATTAACAAGCTTTTCAGAATATCCCCAGCCTCAGATTTTCTATTTAATAATTATCTATTAGATAAAGTGCTGCGCTTGACCTGGTATTTTAAATCTAATGCTTGAATATCTTAGCACCTCACTGAAGATACCAGTAGCAGAAATCGGTCTGAGGTTGGAGATATTCTGAAAAGCTTGTTAAGAGCTATTTGCAAACTCATTATATAACATTTGTAATATTAGCTTGTTAAATTAGGTCATGTGATATAGGACTTGATTTCTTTGTAATATATATAATATAAAGAGCATGTCAATAGCTCTAAATAAGCTTTTTTAATGATAAATGCTATAAGAGACATTCAAATCATCTTTATCTAGGATTGTCCCCATTCTTAGACCAGTTTCGAGCTATGGCGACAATCCTAGATAAAGGTGATTTGAATGCTTTCTCTTGTAGCATTTATCATAAAAAAATAAGCTTGTTTAGAGCTATTGGCATGCTCTTTATATTACATATTGGTAAATTCAGGATATATAGGTCATGTGACATATAACATGATTTTATTACCATATATATATATGAGAAAAATCCCAGTGCTTAATGTTAAACTTAAATAAATATCCAAATATTAAAATCATCCCACATGGCTAAGAAATTCAGCACCACTCTCATATCATTTTGAGGCTGGCTATTTTGAAATATGAACTTCAATATATTTATATATGTGTTTTACCGAGGGCAGTGCTGAATTTCTTAACCATGTGGGGTGATTTAATATTTAAATATATATATACTGTACATATAATACAAATAAAATGTCCTTTAATTAAAAAAACTATTGTAATAACAATAAAAATAGTAAATATAATGATAATAAACTATTATAAACAATCTTTCAATTTGCAGAAGTACTTTTGATTAATTTCTTAACTGGCTTCAACTGTCATCAAGACTATTTATAATAGTTTATTTTATATATATATATATATATATATATGATCACTAAATAAAGCTTACCAATAGCTCTAAACAAGCTTTATTTTTATAAGTTCCAAAAGAAAAAGAATTCAAAATCTCTATCGTTATCCCTACTTCCAGACGAATTGGTTTTGAGCTTATGGTTCACCACAGTGAAAGGCTGGGACTCTAGAAACTAGCCCCAGACCTCCACTGAGGTGAGCCATAAGCTCAAAAACAATTGGTCTGGAGGTAGGAACAATGATCCAGCCCTCCACTGAGGTGAGCATAAGCTCAAAACCAATTGGTCTGGAGGTAGGGATAATGATAGAGATTTTGAACTCTTTCTCTTTCACACTTATAAAAATAAAGCTTGTTTAGAGCTATTGGTAAGCTCCATCTAGTGATCATTTAAATGCAAGCTTAAAAGCAAGTTACGAAATTTATAACTTGTTTTATTATATATATATATTGATATAATATTTGAAAATATCAAACTAGTTGAACCCTAGTTTGTGATAAGTTTATTAATAATGTAGACAATTAAATGAACACCATTCATAAGTATTATCAAGTTTTGTAATATTCATTATACGTGGATTAATTAATCAACATGTGAAAAATCGAAAATCATAAACTAGTTTATGACATAATTGGTTACTTGTGAGATTCTTTATGTTTGTATATCCTGTTCAAATTGAAGTAAATAGAACTTAAAATTGTGGTGAAAAAATTTGTATTAAGAAAGAATGAATATATTGTATTGAATTTCAAAAAATTATATATATTATCGCTCTTGCAAAATATTGAAAAAAATATTTTATCATCAGATAATAATAAACTTATTATTTCAGTCATCTAAATATTATTTTCGGATATAAAGAATGGATTAAAATGATCCAAAAGAAATCTTATCATACAGAATTTTATTTTGATTAGTTCAGTTTTATAGAAATGAACAGGAAGTGATTTTACAGCTAATTTGTATAAAAATGTAATAAATTATGGTTATTCTGCAGAATTCAATAATAGTGGTCAACATAATCACTATTTTTATATGGGCAACCGTATACTCATAACAAAATACGTGGGAACAACCAAATCATTTGAACTTAACTATAAATTCCATCCAATTAATTCAGTGTTAACCTGTGACTAAGACATTTGCTAAAAAGAATAGATTCTTTTGAGATCTTTATTTCAGAAAATTCTTCAAACATTTATTTCACCTCAAGCTGATAGGCATTATGAAAACAGGTAAAACTCTTCATAGAATAGTGCCACTCAGTGCAAGCCAGAGTAATCAATGGATGCCAGAAGGCTTGTGCATAAAATCCATATCTAGTGCCTACTCATCCAATATCCCCAGATTAGTTTCTAGCTTGTGTCATTCAACAGTGAGGAGTCTTTGATCTGAGAGCACTGCACCTACATCTTGGGATCTAATGCAACCTTCTAGCAGCCATCTTTTATCTCTACTTAACTACAAAACTATGAGACTAAAATTGAAAACACAATATTTTCAATCCAAGCTCATTAGCTTATATTGTCATATAGGGTCTGAACTTAGTTCAGTACCTATACATTTTGGTGTCTTTGGTTTTTTAATAACCATAGCTACCACAAGTTTGATTCTAGTCTGGGGATATTGGATAAGTAGGCACTAGATAGGGATTTTATGCATAAGCCTTCTGGCATCCATTGATTACTCTGGCTTGCACTACTGTGCGAAGAGTTTTACCTGTTTTAGCATAAGAAATCATAATCATGTAATGTTTATATGCATTATAAAATTATCAGTACATTTTGATTAAAATGGGTAATTGAATGTGTTTTGGCTTGGGAGTTCATAAGAAGTTTGAATTTTAGAAGTCTTACAATTGTAATTGACATGAGAACCTTATATTCCAGAATCTGATACTATTACTGCACTAAACCACGCAGGATATATCTTGATTCATGACCTTTTATACAATTTGAATATTATACTAAAAAGCATATGACCATTCTAAAAAAGCTGTCAATAACAGATATATATCAAAGAACCTCTAGGCAATTATTTTGGTTAGATTAGTACTCAACATTTTAAAAACAGCATTATATGTATTGTAAATATAAAATGAGTATGTGCTATGATTTTAATGACTTATATGTAATTCCTACCCACTTCATGAAAATTTAAGCTAAAATAAAAAATAGGACATAGAATTGAAAAAATTCTTTCAAAAGTGTTATTCTTGAGTGAAATTAGTCATCATTGGAAACTTTATTATTCAGATTGAACATGGTTGTATCAATTATTCAGGGTGTTACTTCTCCAAATGATCAATGTTTGACTAGCTACATTATTTGTGCACTGCTGATAGAACTACCAAGTTTTTCACAGTCTTATTATAATCACCTTTATGAGTCAATTGTCTTAGCAAATATTCTGTGTGATAACATTTTCATTCACATCCTCTCAAGTAAAAGGGTAGTTATAAGTCAGAAACATTTTATGTACATGATAGGCCATATTGTAATGCACACCTCAAAAGTTGAATGGCGAGTTTGCAGAAATAGCATTACTTTAAATTATTTTTGAATAATATATTCATCTGTTTACGTATTGCAAACTCTAGTGATCAGTAGATGTTAGATAATTGTTCATCGTAATCTATATCCAGAGCTTGTCTAAAATTTTCCATTTAATGCCATCTATTGCAAGCTCTAATGATCAATAGATGTTAAATAGTTATAATCTCTATCCAGGGTTTGTCTAAAATTTTCCATTCAATGCCATCTATTGCAAGCTCTAATGATCAATAGATGTTAAATAGTTATAATCTCTATCCAGGGTTTGTCTAAATTTTTCCATTCAATGCTATTTATTGCAAGCTCTAATGATCAATAGATCTTAGTTATAATCTCTATCCAGTGCTTATCTAAAATTTTCAATTTAATGCCATCTATTGCAAGCTCTAATGACCAATAGATGTTAGGTAGTTATAATCTCTATCCAGAGCTTATCTAAAATTTTCCATTCAATGCCATCTATTGCAAGCTCTAGTGATCAATAGATGTCAGATAGTTGTGCACCATAATCTCTTTCCAGAGCTTATCTAAAATTTTTCCATATAATGCCATCTATTGCAAGCTCTGGTGATCAATAGATGTTAGATAGTTGTGCACCATAATCTCTATCCAGAGCTTATCTAAAATTTTCCATTTAATGCCACCTATTGCAAGCTCTAGTGATCAATAGATGTTAGATAGTTGTGCACCATAATCTCTATCCAGAGCTTATCTAAAATTTTCCATTTAATGCCATCTATTGCAAGCTCTAATGATCAATAGATGTTAGATAGTTGTGCATCATAATCTTGATCCGGAGCTGGGTAAAATAGAACATTGTTTTTGTTTTGCTTGTTACTTTTTTAAATCATGTTTTTTGCTTCATGTCAACAAAAATAAAAACCTTACTTGTATAATCTGAAACAGATGCTAAAATTATTCAGCTTGACTTTTATATGCTTTTCTAATAAAAATTTAGTTTTTAAAAAATTTAATATAAACTTGTTACCATTGTTTATTTTACACGTTATATAATCATATAAGATATCAGGAATTTTTAAAATTCCAAAAGTAAAGAGACATGCCCTTTATAAAACAGCTTATATTAGCAATTCAGATGAAATAATTATAGGACGTTTGTGTTCTTTATTGACATATAATCCTTTATACCTCTTCTACATATTTTATGATGTCATCTGCCTTTTTAATAGCAGTTCTATGTTGTTTTTATTGCTGAAACAATTTCCCTTCTCATACTGAGATGTTGTCTTACTCTTTTGAGACTTTTATTTATCTCTATGGCTTTTGTCCCAGTTACAGTTCAGTTTTCTTATATCATTGGCTTTTATTTTTATGATTTTATAAAACTCTAAATATTCAATTGTTTTTAAAGAATTATTTTTTAAATTTTTAGTATTTCCATTTTGTTTCATACATTGTCTTGTCACCCTGGATAATTTATTGGTAAATTTATTGTGTACCAGCTATTTTTCTTGCAGATCTTAATAAAAAAAAGTATTGTTTTCAACTAAGTCTATGCCATCTTCATAGTTCTTTACTGTTTTAAAACAACTTGCAAG
This sequence comes from Epiperipatus broadwayi, assembly GCA_028023455.1. Taxonomy (NCBI): domain Eukaryota; kingdom Metazoa; phylum Onychophora; class Udeonychophora; order Euonychophora; family Peripatidae; genus Epiperipatus; species Epiperipatus broadwayi. The sequence continues at coordinate 29,893 of JAQFVV010008235.1, forward strand.
TTCTATATTAAATTTATTGGTGTGTTTCTGAAGATTAAAATTTTCAATTGTTAATACTGTCTTTTTAATGGATTTTGTTTTTCTACTTCTGTATTATTTGATTTTAAATATCACTAACTGATTTCTGTATTAAATCTAAAAACAAGATTACAATATTTAAGTATATAATATTCATTAAGGCTGTTGCCTCAAGCACATGTGTATAAAATGTGATAGTAGGGACCTCTACATGTCTTAAAACCACAATCTTACTCATTGGAAGAAAAGAAGGGAAGCTACAGCCTTAATGAATATTATTTACGTAATCAATGTGCGTTTAAATAAATATTTAAGTATGTATTTTCTATTAGTCAAAATAATTCATTTCTGATTTATCTTCATTTGGTTGCTTCTATTTCTGATTCTGTTTAGCATGTTTCTCAAAGAAAGATTTATAATAACTTTTTTTCCTATGAAATAGATAAGTCTGTATTCTCTTTCATTTTTGTCTTTATAATCAAATTTATCTATAGTTCGTTCATTTTTAAATCATTTAACAATATTAGCATTAAAGTCCCCTATAATACAATTTTCTTATTCTTCCTTCTTTATTTATATATTGATTTTTATATTTACATATGATACCATTTCCAACTTTCTTATACACTTAACAATACTATGTTTTACATCAAAACTTTACTCCTACAGTTTCGACTGTCCTGCAGTCATCATCAGAGCTACAATATCCAAATATATAATCATACAATTAATACATTATTTTATTAATTTTGTATATAATATAATGTATTAATTGTATGATTATATATTTAGATATTGTAACTCTGATGATGACTGCAGGACAGTTGAAACTGTAGGAGTAAAGTTTTGGTGTAAAACATAGTATTGTTAAATGTACAAAAAAGTTGGAAATGGTATCATAAGTTTATAAGACCCCTATAACAAATTAAATCATTGTTTGGTCTGATAAAAAGCATTTAGTACTTCCATATAAAATTTGTCTACATTTTTTATTATAATGGGACTTTATTGGGGCATAAATCTGAATTTTTTGCATTTCATATCTACTCTTAATTTGAATAATTAGTCTTTGTGACTTTGTCTTATATACTGTAAATCTCTACTTCCATTTTTTATTTATACTCAATCCACTTCCACATATTTCCAATATTTGTCTTTTATTATAAAGTATGTCTTACCACCCTTCTTTCTATCTTAACAAAGTTTAATAATGTGTCATTTAATACTAAAGAGTTTTCCCAATTTTTGAAATCTTTCTTCACCTGAATGTGATCTGCAGTTATAAATAGACAAATAAAAAGTCATCATCAAGTGACAGCCTCAGTCTATAATTAGGGATTCTATCACTTTTTACCCCTGTCCACCAAACTACTGCCTTGGCTGGGGATTTTACAAACCTATTAGGGTAATGATCATAATTTAAATATCTGTCATGATTGGCAATAACTACTAAAAAAGGGCATGTGATTACACATTTATTCTGATTAAAAAAATTGATATTTCAGTTCAGAAGATTATTAAAATCAAAAAATAAAAAGACAGTATAGTCAATATACTGGCTTATATTGTGTTTATGAGTATGCCATCCATGTTGATTTGCCATATAAATGATACAATAAAGACAGGTGCAATATCAAAAACATATTGGAGTGTATATTAGGAATTTGCCTTGCTTAGTTCCTTTCAAGTCTTTTTTAATGATAGCAAACTTCTTTATAAAGCTACACACATATCCATGCAGGAAAACGACCAACATCAGTATTATAATTTGTTAACAATAGATAATAAAATGATAATTTTAGTAATGATGACACCATGAATATAATAACATTTTTATGGCATTAATTTCAGGATAAAACAAAGCAGATTAAAGATGGGGAAAATGATATGTGATTGATAGTTTAAGAAGTCATTGTATTTTGAAACTGGATGAGTATGATCAATGCTCAGAGCTTAATAGTAAAATTCATGATCTTTAATATTGTAATTATCAAATGTTAATCTCTTTTCATATACTAATGAAATACTCCAAAAACTTGAGCTGAGTCAAGCCAATTTTTTACATTTGAATTCTTTATTTTTTCTGTTTTTTAATATACATTTAAATGTAAAATGCCTAGTTTAAAGTATATAAATTTAAAGAAAAATAATCAAAACCTCAGGAAGTTATGTATAAATTATTGATGTATAGAGGTAAGTTTATACATAACTCCTAGAAGTTTTGAATACTTCTATTTGAAATTCATGTTTGTATACATATGACTGAATATTTAAAACATTTGAATCGATGTTTCAGATTCTCCTTTACCCCAACAAATATTATGAATTATTAGGATTTTCTCTCCATTAAAGATGGAAAGTTTATTATAACATTCTAGCCTAGTAGAAAATAATAGATATTATAGATGTAATTTTATTTTTAATATCCGCAATTTTATGTTATAAAAAATGTTATTTATTCTAAAGTATATATATAACTATGGATATTAAAAAGTTTTTAATAATATTTGAATATTATTATATTTTTAGTTAGATAATATTTTAGAAGTGAAAAAGGAAAAACCTCCCAAAATACCACCTATGACATTTTCTGATATTCATTATCCACTTGAAAGGGCCCCACTTGGTGCGATGGATTCTCGTTTTAAACTTGAACCTGTCCCAGTAAAGTAAGTTGTTTTTGTTTATGTAATTTATTGAGATAAAAAATAAAAACTTTGAAAAAAATAATTAGAATTTTTGCAATAGCAAAATTCTATCGGAATTTGTTTTAAAAACATGTTATTCTAGTTAAAGTTTCATTACCTGCAGGATAACATGTTTATTGCTTGAACATAATTTCTTCAGAATTCACAAATATGTCGCTTTCAATATGATATATGCTTTAACCTAGAACTATACACAAGTGTTTGTGTCGTTATATATATTGAAATATTTCGTTGGTATGTAAATAAATTTAAATTTAGAAAAAAAATTGCAATTACAGTATTCGAATAACATCTTTTCTATTCTTTTACTAAAAAAAGATTAATTAAATGCTATGTATGCAGTGCTCTATTGTATGGTTGTGAAACGTGGATAATCAGTAATAAAATTAGAAATCAATTGTCAGCCTTTGAGATATGGAGATGGACAAGAACGAAAAAAGAAAATTCACTAAGGAAATTAAAAATAGAAAGAGAAATTGGATTGAATATATATTAAGAAGAAAGTATAATTTAATGAAAGATATTTTGGAGGGAATGGTGAGTGGAAGGGAAAAAAAGATTGATATTGTTGGAGATTATAAGAGATGGGAAACGTTGAATATTTTTATGATTTGTAATGATGAAAATTTATGCAATATTATTTTATTGTGTCTATCTGTTATCTTTTAACTATTACATATTTTCAATAGAAATATTATTTATCATTATATATTTGATATCTATGTATTTATTGCATGAGGTCATAAAATGAGTGAGATATTTTTATTCTGTAAACTTAACCAAAAATCATTTCAAAATCACTTTGATTTATGTGACACTCCTGTGGTGGCTGTAGTTCTAACTAAATCACTTGAAAGAACAGTAGAAAAGTTATTCAATATGGAAACCAAAGAATTATTCATTTATTTATTAATGATTCTTGGAAAATTTTCGTAAGGATATTACTGCATATTTCTAATAGTGTTAACTTTGTTTATTCAAGGATATCTGGGCAGTCTTGGTTATTCTCTTCTCATTAATCCAGTCACAATTCCAATCATGACATTCTTTTCCAGTGCATTTGCCTGACTTATCACTTATCCATAATTGTGTATTTTTCTGCACTTTTCTATTTCCAACAATTGCCTTTGTGCATTTGTCTTTATCAAAAGTCATCCATTAGTTCTTTTAGCTACCAAGGCATTCCAAGCATACTCAGATAACATTTCATATCAAAAGCAAAACTCTCCATACAGTAGTTTAATAACAATTATGTGCTAGTATAAGAGATGGTGATCATGTGATGTTCATTTTAAAAGCATCAATTCTTGCATTATTGTGTTTCTTCAGTGCCCATTGTTGGAATCATATCAATACCTTCAATAATCTACATTTTTTCTGGAATACTTATGATTCTGTTGTTTTTCAAATATGGTGCAATTTTTTAAGTACGTTCAGTGCCACCAACAACATCAGAGAAACCTTTTTCAGTTGAAAAGTCTTCGCTGTAATTTCTATTATTCATTAAGCTAACCATATTACTCATCTTTGCTCATATATTTAACTTTAATTCATAGCCTGCTTATTATTGAATTTGTTAATTTGTTCTTTCTCTTCTGCTGCTATCAAAAATATATCGTCCTCATATCACAAATTGCATATTTATCTTTCTCCAACATAATATCTTCCCAAACCATCAAAAGCTTTTCTTATTCATATCTCTGCTTCAATATTGAATACATATTGTACAATGCACAGTTCTTAAACACTTTTTTTATTTATTTGAAACTAATCCATCTCTGAACTTTTGTCCTGTTTTAAAAACTATTTTTGCCTACAACATTAACTTGGTTGTACATTAAATGACAACTATTGACCTATCACATTTCTGAAATCTTTCTTCTTTGATATTGACTGCAATTCATTCCTAGGACCATTATCCACTACCATACAACCAAGATCAACCTATGTAATTTGTATTCAATGGAGAATCAGACTTTCTTGAGTACCTCTTCCACCATTCATGAGGTGGTCAAACATTATAAATCTCGATATGACTTTTATTATTTCATTTTTTGACGATAGTGATTAATGTTTTGTAGCTGATGTATCAAATAGTATTTTTTATTTTATATATGTTTCCATAATATTCTTTCCCTCTTTTATGAATCAATTAACATCTTACCAGAATTATCTTTATTATAACTAACCTTGGTATAAACATTTTTCAAGTATTACCAATTTCATCATCCCTTTCAAGTTTTGTGTTTAAGTTGTGTCTATGCTCTTGTCTGTCTCTTCTCTCTTTTTTATATTTTTTGTATTAACTCTACATACTTTATAAGATTATGATTCATGATTTATGTTGTCTTTATTCTGTCTTTTTATATGGGTATAAAATGGTATTTATCTTTAAATAGTTTTATGAAATAAATGGTAGCCAATCAAAATTAACCTCTTGCTGGGAGGTAAGATCAGGCAGTAAAAGGAGAGTGCATGGCATTGGATTTGCTATAAATATGATTTAGTATTTTCTGTTCTTAGAATTCTTCATAGTAACAATGAAACACTGCTAAATTTGGCTTGGATAATGATACATTCAAAGAATTCTGAGAAAGAAAGCTTTTATTCCGTGTTGGATAGCATTATTACAACAATACCATTAAAAGGTCAAATTATTTTTCTTGGAGACTTTAATGCATATATTGGTACAAATAGTAGACTTTGGTCAAAAGTTTGTTGGAAATAAGAGTATTAATATTGAATTTTTACATAACTTATGGACAATCACATACTTTGTTGAACAAACATACTTTGTTGAACAAAAATAAATCATTATAAAGAAACATGGATCCATCCATTCTTGATTGCAACAGTAGCATTTGATGGATTTCATTATAAATAAAATTTAGAATATAAAAAAAGCATATATTACATGAACACTTACATACCTAGATTATTCCTAGATTAAAATGTTAGTTACATTAAAATTGGTCTTAGTCTAACTGAATTTTTAAGTGAAATGTTCATCTTTTAGAAATATTTACTATTCAAGGACTCTTCCTGGCTTTTGGTACCATTTAAGATTAAGTTTATATGTATTGGTTAATTCAGTTGAACTCCTTAGTATCCACAACTCTTTAGTATCCACAATTTTCTTCTTTAGTAGGTGGGCTATGTAATTTATGGACTATAACAAAATAGTTCTATTGATGACAAGCAAGAGGTACATTTTATATCATTACTTATTACAAGCATTTCTCATTGTTGAAAAAGTTACATTGTTTGGTCTTCATAACTGTTTTTAAATTAGTATGGAAAAATACTTTAAGGGTCATATTCTGTGAAGGATGATAATAACAAAGAATTAGACCCAATTGCTATAACTCATGTTTTGATGGGTAATTTTATGAGTTACATGATACCCTTGATATGCACTTTGACTCTCACCCACATTTTCTCCTTTTTCTTTATCCAATATGTATTGAGACAGTTATGATCCAATGACATACAATAACATAGTAGTGTATGCAAAAAAAAAAAAAAATATATATATATATATTCACTAGATGGAGCTACTACTAGCTCCAAAACAAGCTTTAATTATAAGTGCCAACAGAGAAAGAATTCAAAATCTCTATCAGAAAATCCTCATCCTCAGACCAGTTGGTTTCAAGCGTAATGGCTCACCTCAGTGAAGAGTTAGGATTTCAGAAATTAGATCTAAAAACTCCAACTCAGAGCACTTATTTAATATATTACTATCAGTTTGAAAACTTGAATTTTTCAGACATGTAAATGTCTTCAAATACAGCCTTACAAACCAGATAGCTATATGGGTCTGCTCCATCTAGTGAACATTTTAGCACAAGCATAAAGGCAAGTTGCACAATTTGAGTCTTGTTTCATTAATTATTATAAGTGTACCCTTGAAGGCTTTTGCAATGTAATATTGCTTTAGCTTTTAATATATGGTGAAGCTGAACTGAGTTCAGACCCATATAGCTATCTGGTTTGTAAAGCTGGATTTGAAGAGATTTATGTATCTGAAAAATTCAAGTTTTTAAAACTATAAGTGCTCTGAGTTGGAGTTTTAGATCTAGTTTCTGAAATCCTAACTCTTCACTGAGGTGAGCCATTAAGCTTGAAACCAATTAGTCTGGAGATGAGGACTTTCCGATAGAGATTTTGAATTCTTTCTCTGTTGGCACTTATAATTAAAGTTTGTTTTGGAGCTAGTGGTAAGCTCCATCTAGTAAACATTTTAGCACAAGCTGAAAGGCAAGTTGCACAATTTGTGTCTTGTTTTTATTATATATATAT
>JAQFVV010008236.1:0-36893 GCA_028023455.1 Epiperipatus broadwayi
GTCTTTTAAATTTATTCAATTTAAAATATCAAGTCTTCTAAATACCTTACATTATTTTGATGCGGTAAATTTATCTTTAAATTTTTGTTGGCTTATTTATAAAAGTATAAAACTCAATGAGAAACTAACTTTCAACCCTCTCCCTCTTATTGTCTTTATTTAAAATTATTACAGGAAACTTATTCCCTGAAATTAATTAATAGAAATCTCGTTTCATTTTGTACATTATATTATAAATTTGTTTTAAATGATAAAATTTATTTTAAAAGTATCTTACTATTACCTCCAATTTAAAATAGCCCTGTAATTATTTCTGAAAGAATAAATAATTTTAGTGAATCAATTAAGTAAAATTTATCATAGAATTTTATCAATATATATATATATATATATATATATATATATATATATATATATATATATATATATTATTTGTCAGAAAATATTAAATTATGATTTACAATTTATTAGTTTGATATTTAATGCCCGTCTATGTTAATTAAAAGTCTTATTTTGTAATCTTTCATAAACTATTTAATACCTTTATTATAAATGAAATATTTTTAAAGTGTGGAAAACAACTTATATTTTAAAATTTAATTCGTGATTTCCTTTTCTATATTATGTTTTATGATTCATTCATTAGTGGACTAAGGTTTGTGGGGACTTTCTATCGAAGTCAGAGAACTGAATATTTTAATCAGGAATTCATTGATTAATTTTGTTAGTGATACACTATCTATCTATCTATCTATCTATCTATCTATCTATCTATCTATCTATCTATCTATCTATCTATCTATCTATCTATCTATCTATCTATCTATCTATCTATCTATCTATCTATCTATATATATATATATATATATATGTCTAAGGCATTAATGTTTTATAGCTACAACCATTCATTTATTATTTTGCTTTGCTACTTACTCATCAGGACCTTCGGAAATTTAACTATGACCAGTCCAATCTTTCACACTCCCTCAAAGTAGACATAGTTCATACCAAGGGATTCTTTTCGAGCATTGCTACTAAAATGTATATGCACATCAAAATATTATTATGATTATTTAGAGACATGTTTGGCTGGAGGGCTAGCATTTCTCATCATCTAGTTGTATTTACTAGGAAATTGTCTGTAGTAAAGCCACCCAGAGGGTCAATAACAGACCTCATTTATTTTGTTGTAATCTATAATAGCATATTGCCTTCTTCATCATTTTATATCTTTATTTACCTAACCTGAAATGCTCTCTGCCATGATTGGCACATCCTTCACAAACAATTTCATTAATTAATTAAATCTGACTGTATAATTGTCAATTATTTATTTAAGAACTATTTTGCTTCCCACACTCATTATATACAAATGACTTTAAATATAATAGTGTTTTAAATGCCCATCTTTCATATTTTGTAATATATATATATATATATATATATATATATATATAAAAATATATATATATATACAAATAAATCTGTATATATATATATATATATATATATATATATATATATAACAGATTTATTTGTAATATCACATTTTATTGCTGATTGGTTTTGGCCGACCAATTAACAAACTTTTATATTGTTTGTCAAAGCCGCATCAAAACGAATTAAATAAAATCACCAAGTTGTATAAACAAAGTCTACTTATTTTGTACTAAATTCTTTAATAAATTCCTATAATGTTGTTATTTTAAATAAGCTTAGTTTGTCATCACTCCCAATCTCTAAGGTTAATTACTCTACTTATTTAAATATTTCTTTGATTTAAATTCACTTCTGTGTAATGTTACCATAAAGAATTATTATTATTATGGTTCAATCCATTACTAATCGATCAAATCATATCTGTACCATTCTGCAATCATCAGAATCCATTAAATCATTAATTTTTCATATAAAACCATTATTATTTTGAGTCTCTATGTGAACCATGACCTCCAGCTGGGACGGAATAAAACCAAGCACTGCTAGTGTCATCACAAACGTTATCCATTAGTCAGAGAAGCAATAGTTTAGGCAAATAGGTTAGGATTTATCCTTGTCCTGACATATGTATCTTGTGCGTGGTTGGATTCAAGGTACTTTTGCTTGGATTATTGGTCTTGTTGAATGAATACATGATTTGACCGGCACAATATATTGTACCTAACTGAAATTTCACTTAGTTCCAAGAGGTAATCAAGGTTATCTTAGCTTAATCTTTTGTTTAAAATTTTGGATTTAAAAAAAATAATAATAATGATAAAAATGGAAGTTAACTTAGTTAATGATTAAAATGAGATAATCTAAATATTTCAATAGTATATGAGTTTGATAAAGGATTCTAGATAATAATTTTAAATAAAGCAAATGTCAAAAATAGTTGTGAATTGATAAGTAATATTAAATATATTTTTAAATAACAATTGTATAATTCATTTTAATGGTTAAATTATAATAATTAGATATTAGAAATAGATTGGAATAAATAATATTAAGCTTAAAATAATATGTAAGTTTTTTTTAAACAGTATAACAATATTTATTAGATGTGAGTTAGATTAGTGTTTCACTTATAAAAATTGTTTTGGATTAAATATTCATTAACATTTAATTGTTGGAGTTTTAAAAATAACTTTTAAACAATTAATGTGCGTTCATAGCATGTATGTGAGAATATGTGTGCCTGCAAAAGACATGTAAACATAAGAATAAAAAAATAATTTAATTCCAATATTTTTGTTAAAAAAATAATAAAACAAATGTATGGATAAAGTTATTAAAGTTAAATATTTAAAAGTAATAAAGAGGGATAGCTCTGCCTTTTATAATTATTGCTATTGTGTTTATAAAAAATATTATTATTTTAAAAAAATATTACATAATATTTGTTAGCAATGGATTTTTGACTTTGCAGCTGTAAGTCATGTGGTTTAGTATAATTAGACCTATTACATTAGTAAATGGATTCCACAGCTGGATTGTCAAGAATATTAAGATTTAATAAAAATAATTTTTATTGGATGTCAAATGAATTGATCAAAAGGGGGGGGTGGTATTAAAAGATTATTATATAAAAACAGGGATCCAGGTGTCATTCATGGGGCTTATCTGATTTTTAATTCTACAAGCAGTTGAATCTTAGAATTTCTACAATAAAAAGTTGTAATTTTATAAAACTATTATTTGAAAAGTAAAAGTATGATTTTTAAAATAACTATATAAAATCGTCTTGTAGAAATGAAGTGCTAAATTTAAAAGGTGATCTGTTTTCTGACAATTTAAATTTCAATCAAAGCATAAAAATTATAGTTAAAAATGTTTGGGATAAATCTAGCATCTCTCATATTGTATACATTTAATTTATTTGTTTTTCTTTACTTGGAAGTAAGATTAAAGAACAAATTATTAATCATTTACATAGATAAGCAATCGGTTGCATTAAACTATTTTGACAGTAAAATACTATTTTTTTATCCTGTTAAATTATAAGTATATGTGAGAAAAAAAAAAAACATTTTAAAGTTAAAAAAAACATTATAATGAAGCTACATTCAGTTACAGTAAAACTATAAAGAATGATTAATTTTTAAAAAAGTTATTATTTATACCTTGACATAAATGAAATGATTTGTTTAGCTAAATGCAAACAAATAAAATATTTATTTTAAAATGGGAACTCTTATTTTACCCAGTAATAAAAGAAAGTATTTGGAAACACAACTTCAAAGGAATCTGCCAATGATCAATAATGAACTTATATTTGTTAAGTACATAGTAAATGGTTATACTTGCCATTATTTATAATTAACTTTATGACATTAAGTATAGCTTATAAACTGAGAAACGTCTTGAATGATAAAAAAAATCTACTCTTACATTTGAAAGTACTAAAAGGAAATTGGTTTTAACATAAAACACGTTTTGGAATATTATTATGAAAAAAATATTTTAAAGGAAAAAAAAATGTATTTTAAAAGATGCATTTTTCCTAAAAGAGGATAAAGAAATTCAGATAAAGAGCTATATATATTTGTATTATTATTATGATATACGTTTTGAACCTGGGATCTTATAAATAAAAAAAAATGTGCTCAGCTGAAGAATTTTTTTTTTTATGCTGGCTTAGTCTTATTATTTAAGTGTTTAAAATGTTTTAAAAAAATGAAAGCATTCTTAAGGAACTATTGGGCATTATCATTGGAAAATCATTGCCATGTTATAAGTGTTTTAACTGAAGCTTCAAACTGGGATGTATAAATTAGCTTGAAGAATTTATATACATATTTAAATGGAAAACTATTATGGAGCTGAAAGATGAACTTAAGTTCTGTATTATTTTTTTAATTGTTTACTTTATTGGTTTTAAAAAAATGAAATCATAAAAATATTTATGCTGGATATGTTGTGTAACATTTTTTTTTTTTGCATAAATATTTCAGGTAAACTAAAGTTGTAATTTTAAAATAATGGGTTTATTAGAATGAGCAAATATTTTTCCATTTTTCAGGTACATTTATTATTATATTTGTTAAGCACTTCACAAGTTAGTTTATTTGATAATTCATTTTCAGAGAATTAAATATCAAAGTCTTAGTTTATTATGGGGAGTGTCATTTTAAATCTGCCAAATAATTTTATCAGAGAGTTTCCATTCATTTATTTTATGAATATTACATGATTAATAATTGCAAATATTTTATAGGCATTGAGAATTAATATTTTCATATTTAATTTGCAATCAAAAGTCCACTAGTTATTGAATATTTTATTATATGTTCATTGTGCCTTGCCTAGAATTTTATATGCATTTAATTTTAAAGTATTTATCATAATAGTCACTTGACAGTTTGCTTTGTTGGTTCTTACATTAAATATACATTTTTGTAATTTAAACATCTTAGGAATAACTCAGTTGATTCATGTGAAGTATATATATTGCCATTAGTTCGTAATTGTTAGCCTCATATAGTTAGGTTTAGTTAATAATTTTGAATATGCTTTATGGAGTAAATAAAATCCTCCATCCTTATTGTTATAACAGTCAGAAAACGTGTGACTCGTAAACATAGTGCAGAATTCGACCACCATACAGAACAGCAGCACCATCGAGTAGCGAAGCCACCCATGGTACTGAGTTCGAACATAGTTTATCGGTTCCACAAAACAATCCATGAAACAATGCATCTGATGTGACATTAGTAAATATTTCCTTAGGCACGGTGGTCAGGGATATGCAAGAGATTCATGATTTTATTCTCGAGTTAGCCAATAATCAAACTAATATTAATTAAACATTCATATTTACATAATCGAGGAAATATTATATAGAATGGGTATCGAATAAATGAAACGTAACTGCAGACGTATAGTTTAAAATTATTTATTAATACATTTTAATAAAACAATCATTTCTTATAATATTTTGTGGATTTAAAGCTTCAGTAGCAGGATTTGCGACATGATTATATTTTAAAGAATACATTTATTTATTTGGATATTATTTTATATTGAGGACTTCAGTAGCAGTATTTCCGATACTGTAATGTTTAAAAAAAGGAATTCACTTAGTTGAAGGCGTAATCTAGCTACCTAAAATTCTCGAGTATGTATTTCTAATGCATGCCTAGAGGGATTTATACCTTTGCAATGCAAGAGTCTAAAGTAAGATTTAAGAGTAGCGGCGGACATATATTTGTTTAATTAAAATATTTATTTTATGACTAAGGGCAAACTTTTATTTGAGATTGAATTATGAAGATAATGCAGAGGCGGAGTGATATTTAGAATAATAAAACTAAGTAAAGGAACATGTGGTACGCTTTAGAAAGGCGATATGGAATGGCAGTATATCGAAACTGCAATGCTGTGAATGAGTTTATAAGAATGTTGGGCTGGTCTCTGCCATCGGCCTGATAAAGTAAGGTGTCACATAAGCATAACAAGGGACAAGCGGTCCATGTTGCAGTTTGCCGGCTGGCTGCATGATGTTGTCAAGTCATACGGGAGCACCCATTATGCCCGCTTGTGTAGGATGACTGGGGTTAATTTCAACCCTGAAGAATCCGGAAATTTCATGGCAGAATGGGTCATCGCGTCTCTAAAACATAACACATGTATAATGTATAAACGATTATAATAAGATTTAAATAGATTTCTAACTCGGCCTTACATTATCAACATTTACTAAAGAACATTGGCGACTCTCAAAGAAATGTGATTTTCTAGAATTATTCATTAAGATTTAATAAATACAAAACTTATATAAACTGGGAGTTATTACAACTAATATGCCAGCCATTTACGAAGTAGTAGACCCTGCATTACAATAAATGATGCACTGAATGTGTGTCAATTTATATGAAAGTTAAGTTATTTAGGAAACTAAATATTAATGAAAATTTGACATGCATTCATTGTTTTAAGCGATCATAGATTTAAACTTTGAAAATTGAGAACGTTATGAGCATGCAATAATTAAATAATAACTATAGATAAAACTGTAGATTATAGAAATATGCACCCAAGAAAAATAGAGTGAGGTAAGATAGATTATTAGAGACATTTACACATTACATTAATTATTCAATTTTAGTTATACAAATGATAGTTTTTACATTTTATAATTTAGATCAGTAATATGAAGAAGAGCTATAGCATGTTATTAGAGTACTCTAGAGTTTGAACACAGACAGGTACCTGTTTTATAAGAAGTTTTATGATTCCATTAGTTTAGCAGCAAAAAGTTCACGAGTGGCAATTCTTTCTTGTATTTAGATATTTCATTTAATTTCACAGCAGCAGCAGCTTTCTCATTTATTTCAGGCAGCAGATCTTCATGGTTAATTTATGATGGGCAATGGAAAGTTCGGCATCCGATAGGCCATCTCCTGATGGAGAATAATCTAGGTGCTTTACTCGGTCATACCTTGGCAGGAACAAATTATTTTTATTATTTTTGGAGACTCTCAGTGATCGAGAGCAAAGCTAATGTTTTCAGCGAATGTCTCCAGCAAGTCTAAGATGGCCTCTTTTTTTATCTTGATCTTTCACATTTTGTTAAGATATTTTTAGGTTCTACTTAATCTGCCCTGAGGATAATCAATGCATTTTGTTGGTTTTTAATTAAAGAAAGCTGCCGTTCTAATTGTTTACATTTTACATTTACTAATTACATTTTGGGGAATTTTTCTTTAATTAATCTATTATCTATCACTGACCAATGCTTTTAAATTTCAAAGACAAAAAGGGAACATAAGATTATTTTAACTTTTAATTAAATATTACATCAGATTTTTTTAGAATTAATATTAAACGAAATTTAAACAAAGCAATAAATACGAACTTTATAATCCAAAATAAATGATTAAAATTATACAAAATTATATAACTAAAAGAAATGTAAATTATATTATTTTATCCCTATTTATTGCCTTTAATTTGAGATCGAAATGTGTGCATGTTAATGCTCAATTCTACATATATTTATACATTTTTAATATTGCTACACACACAATTCGATACTAAAAAGTTTAAATTAGGGCGGGATAGATCGGTCAGTGAGAGACGACAGAAAAAGGTGAAACTTAAGATTCGAATACAAATCTTACTGTTTCATTGTATTGTACTACCATGATTTGATAGTGCTTGTCCCCTAAAGATAGTTATTATAGTGTATTTTTCAGTTTATTATGATCACATTTATAAGCATTGAAAATCCCATGAGAGAGGATTGTGCTTTCTTGGTGCGCTTTCCTATTCTAAGATGTACTGTAGAAAAATTCCAGACATCTTTGTTTTTGCCTCGAAGTTAAGTATTTTTGAAAGCCACCACATTCTTTTCCAGCTCTGAGGAGCCTATATGTTCTGATATTTTTAGCCTATCATTCATGATGACTTAATGCTAGTTCCACTACAGTAGGTGATGTTGCATATGTTCTAGATTAGTGATGACATTATATGTGTGTTTGAGGAAATTTGTTTCTTCAGGAAGTAATAGTTGTTTATTTTAATACTATAAGTATATTAATGTTTGTATTGTGTTGATCTGATAGTTTCATCATCAACTAGCTAACCAACAATAAGTTCTATTTTTTTAAGTATGTCAAATATATGCATATGGTTTAAGTGGCAATTCACACATACTAATTTTAATATTTTCATCCAGAATTTCACCGCTGTATTTGTAAGTTTGTTGCATGATATAATTTTAAAACATTGAGGGTAATATTTTTTTTTTATGTGGACTAAATTTATTTAAAAGAGTATAATTGATCTCTGATGAATGAATGCCCCATACACTTAATTTAGTTTTATTTTAAGATTAGCTTAGTCTAATTTAAAAATATATCATTAGTTTAATATTAATGATGTCAGTATAACTAGTTGTAGTTTTCAAAATATATGCGTTTCCAACTTAGTGTTTGTTAAGTTTAGGATTATAAAACTAAGGTAGGGTTTTAAATACAAACCTAGTTTTGTATGTTATTCTGATTCCTAGAAGACACCATAATGTTATGAATTATTTTAATTTAAAAAAAAATAAAAATGTGCTTATTAAATACAGACATTATAATTAAAGTTAAAGATTGTAAAATATCTAATTGTTAAAAGAGATTAAAATTGAATAGTCTTTGTCTGTTATTAAGCATACTAATGTAAACTAAAGGAAATTGTTAAAAGTCAAAATACTTATATTAGATCCCAGTGCGATATTTGCAATGTTTATATTTAATTAAATTTGCAAGCATTTCTTATTGTTCTTAATAAACCAAATTATTATTATTTCAAAAAGTTTTGTTTTGTTTGTTTTGCTTTTATATGAAAATATAATATTATCTTGGGTTCCAAGTTCACAGAATCTTAAGTTTCTAAAGTTTATTGAATCTTCAATTTAATAGTTCACAAATATATCATAAAGTTAATTGAATATATTTGATATTAGTTGTAGAATAGGAAAGTCATGATAAAGTAAGTGATTCTCAGATTGAATCACCATAATAGATAATTGCATTATATCAGATACATAGTTAAATGCTTAGTTAATGTTTATTTTTAAATTATCAATATATCTTTTCAGATTAAAGATTATGCAATATCAGATTAAGAATATAAGTACTTAAGAAGAATATTTTATTTATTATTATTTTAAAGGCTGTACATTATCTTATATTAATTGCACTTTGTCTATTATTATCTTAAATATTGTATATCCAAAGAATTATAATCCATCTGCATTTGAGGTCTTGAGTAGGTTGTCTCTGAGTATGAAAAAGCATAAAAAGTACCCTTGCTCTTTTCTTTGCTCGAGTAATGTCTTGGATAATAGGCCATTATTAGTTTAAATTTAAAGTGATTCATTAAATTTGTGAATTAATATTTGTTTTGTTTATTATTTTAAGATTGCACCATAAGTTTGTTATCTTGTGGTCAGCTAAGATATTACTTATTTGTTTATTAATCCCAAAAATTCTTTAATAGGCAACTTAACTTAAATTTTAATTTTACACAAGAGTTTTAGTTTTAGAAATCCCTGAGATTATTTACTCTTGTTGTTTTATTAAATATAATTTAGTAAGATAATATTTCTAATCAAAGTATCATTATTCTTATTCAGAGAATGTGTGATCTATTGATAGGACTAATATGGTAATCGTGGATTGGTGATTTTAAATAATCTTTTGTATGGTTTAGTAGTAGATTATTAATATGCTGTAGTAGTTATAGTACATCCGTATTGGATTAGATCTTTATTTGATTATACATCTCTGGATCATCATCTCTTTTCTTTAAATTTATTGTAACCCCAATGAGCCGAGTCATTAAGAGTCTCTCATTTCATCTTATTTCATTTCATTTATTTTCATATCATTTCTCATATATATCTCTTTCACATTTTTATCACCTCATCCATTTCATTTCATCCCATTTCATTTATTTTCATATCATTTTCATCATCTCTCTTTTACATTTCTTCCATCATCTTATCCATTTCATTATCTATTTCCAAATCATTACATTTTTTCTTTCACTTCTCTTCTTTTTTTCCTTTTCCCTCTTCTCTCTCTTTCTATAATTCCATTTCTAGATCTTATTTTTATTCTCTCTTCTTTTCCTTTTCTGTCTTATTTCATTTTTAAACTTTTCTTTCTACCTTCCCTCCCCCCTCTCCCCCCCTCCACTCTTTCTTATATATATATATATATATATATATATAAGAAATATAATCCCATATATATATATATATATATATATATATATTATGGGATTGTTTTCTTGGGCATTTCCAATCTTTTGAAATTTAGTTTGCAATATCAATTGATTATCTATTGTTATTTATTTTAATGATATAGCCAGATTATTTCTATTTTAGTTTACATAATACATTAAAATGTGTATGAAATCATGTTGTTTTTATATCTTTATTTTATTTCTGCACCTTACTATTCGAATGCCAATAATTATCTTTTCATATTGAGCTATGTAACTTATTATTTACGTTATACTTTGATTAAAAGACCATATTTTTATTACAGTTTATTTTAATTTTTAAAATGGGTAAAAGTTAAAATAGAGCTATCAGAATTCCTAATAAAACCTCTTTGGCTTTACTTCAAGACTTTAAGGAAGTAAAATATGACATGGTACAAATAATTTCCATGCAATTATATTCTTTTCAAGAAACAAAATAATATTTCAAAGCCTTGAATATATATAATAGAATTTTGATATGCAATAAAATAAACTTTTTTTTTAAAAAAAAAAAGTGATATATGGAATGATAAATAGACACATAAATGTATTGATAGAATAAATTAATATTTAATTAGATATACTGACAAGAAGCTAAATTAATAGATGGATAAACAGAAAATAAAGATAAGATATAATATGAAATTCAATTTGTAGTATTTATTCATGTATTTTATTTTGGCATATATATTTTACTATTTTAACAATAATTTTTATTGCCATGATCATCATCATTTTTAACAATAGTTGATCTACTACAGAATGGAGTTTTCTCCAAGTTCATTCCATCTTCTCTGATCTCTATCCTCTCTTCTTTACACCTTGACAGCACACTCCCTAAATTCATTTCTTCCAACCATATTACACATGGTCTATTTTTAGGTCTTTTATGATCTCTGGGAATCCAGATTAAGATTTCACCTGGCTGTCTATTATCATTTTTGTAGTAATATATCTAGTTAAACTGCACTTTAAGTCATCATGCCAGATGATTATTTTACCTGTATAACATTAGTTAATTTTAATACTGATATTAGCTCCACAAATTATTTTTAATAATAATATTAAATGTACTCCAATTTAATATTGATTAACTAATTAAAACACAATTCTCACAACATCAGTGGCTAATGAAGAACATTTATTATTTTTATTATTGCATGTATTCCAAAAGAAATTACAAAAAGCTCACAATTTTGTTTATCATGGTAAAATTGTGGCAATATTTTCCAGGAATGTATATGATTTCTGTTAGCCTTCAACAGAATTCTTTTATTTTCCTACATCATGTATATAGTGAACTTATCAAACAATTCAAAATTATTTTGTAAATGGAATTTATGCTCTTTTTTGATAGAGAACAACACTCATTTAGCAAGCTTGGTGAAAATATATTTCTAATTCAATGATGAATTTAAATAAATACAGTTGATTACTTCTTTAGATATCGTTTAACCAATAGAATATATGCAATGGCTTTAAATATTTATTTAATCATCAGATTTTCAATGATATGAATGGGTGAAGAATTGGGGGTGGGGTGGAGAAAATTGATGCTTGTAATTTTAACGTTTCGAGATTTGTTATCTTAATATAAACTGAGCACTGAATATATATATATATAATATATATATATATATATATATATATATATATATATATATATATATATATATATATATATATATATATATATGTGTGTGTGTGTGTGTGTGTGTGTGGGAGACGATGATCTGGACCAATTGATGAGTGGTTCAGCATGATATATATATATGATTTTTTGAGTAAAACCGTATATTATTTTCTATTATAAACCGATATTTCGGCGAACTGCTGGATACTAGTTCATCAAAATATCGGTATATAATAGAAAATAATACATGGTTTTACCCCAAAAATCTTAAATAATATAAATAATATATGTATTATAAAATAATATATATATATAAACCATAAATAATATATATATATATATATATATATATTATTTATGGTTTATATATATATATATATATATATATATATATATATATATATATTTATATAATGGAGCTCATTTATCTTTTTCACATGTATGCGTTCCTGTGCATCTGTTGTAAAAGATGAGTACATAGCTATAGGGAGATTGAAAGTCTGAATTCAAGTCACTTTTAACACACACACACATATATATATATATATATACTGAAGTTCCATTAAAACATATTTTGCAAAACTTTTTAGAAATATAAGAGTTAAAATGTCATATTATATATAGTTTTTAAATGTGGTTAGACTTGAGTAAGTAAAAATGTGATAAAATTCTGTCCGATCAGACTTTGTTAAAATTTTGAACTTTAGAACTTTTAATAAAATTTGTTGAAAGGTTAAAATTTTTCAAAGACTCACTGCATTTATTTTCATAAAAAGAATTTAACTTTTGCTTTTAGTGTTATTTTTAGCAATATATTTTTGATATGCTTTAAACAAAAATTCATATTTAATGTGAGATAATAGAGCCAAAGATGACATAAGAGCTATTTGAAAATGATGAAGAAAGTGAATGCTTAACGGGTTTGAAGTGAACCGAATATAAAGATAGTTTTAATTAAGAATATTGAAGTAATGGAAATAAAAACCATCAAAAGTTATTTCAGCAATTTTAAAAAGAAAGTTTTAAACATTACTAGTAGCTCATTATTAAATTTATATATATATATATATATATATATATATATATATATATATATATATATATATATATATATATATATATATATATATATATATATATATATATATATATATACTTGTGGTGCTTTAATAGAGCATTCACATTCACTTCAGATTTTCTGGGATCAGAAATGTCCAGGTATACTTTAAAACTTTTCAATAGAGTTTATGTTTTCTTTCTTGTAGCTATTCTAATCAAGCCTGTTAATTATCCAATAGTATCACCAAATCGGAAACATGAAAATCTCAATATGGAATTTGAAAATTGACTTGACTACTGTCTTCTGTTTAACTGTCCCTTGAGGAATGATTATTAGAAAAACCATGGAGAACACTATTTTACTATTTATATACCTATACATCTAGATATTTCATTAACTGCTATATTTTGTAAAAAAAAAATATTTTTGAAAAATGAAAAAAAAGTTTATTTATCACTTAAAATATATTGTTAGATATTTAAACAAAAAAATGTAAAGCAGTAATTAAAATAATATATATATATATTATCAAATAAAATTATTTTACTTAGAAACGTAAATAAGATTCAATTAGTGTTGAATTTATATTAATGGATGATTGGATTGTTCTTTTTTAGAACAAAAGCAAAATCATAAATAAAAACAATATACAAGCTCATAATGAAAGTATCATATAACCTTATGTGCATCATTGAGTCACTGCAGTTGCTGTTGGAATTTATTTGTCATATACTGTTAAATTAAAAGTGTGTGTGCATGCTGATTTTTCCTCATGTAGCATTTGAAAAAAATACCCTAAAGCTTAAGCCAGTAGTAGATAGCAAGATTTGAATTAAAAACCTGCCATTATTACATAATGTGTCATTGTCATAGAATAATTATTATATGATATACTACCACAGAAAAATAATGAACATTTTATCAACTAATTTATGAGTGTCGGAGGAATAAATTTGTAATTGATTGCAGAATTTGACTTACATCTATTATTCCCTGCATAAAAAAACCTGTCTATTTTGAACTATATTAAAGATTTGTGTCAGGATTCTTTCCATTATTGGCATTAATATAATACGTTTGATTGAAGAATTACTTAACAAAAACAATGAAATAGTTCTATGAAACAGAAAGTATGTAAAACACTTAAAATTATATAAAAAATAGTAGGATTATTTAATTTGTTTCAAACATTGATATTTTTTGCCTGTGTTGTAATTTTGTTTATTTATGGTAATTTTTCTCTTATTTTAATTATTATAATTTTACCTTTAGGGCTTTGGTATCTGTATTGATAAGGTTGATTTGATTTTCTTCTCCCATATTAATTTAGTTATATGGTTGGTGTTAAAATTTTTTAAAAAAAAAAAATTTTTTTTTTTATTTAAATTTTGTATGAAATGGGGTTTTGGTTGGGATTTTTGGGTGGTTGTTTCCCTCCGGGACCGAACCATGTTGGAGATAGGAGTGTTTGTAGATTTAAATTTTTTCTTTTTTTGTTTTAAATTTTTTTATATATATATAATAAAGAATAACTTGAAGTAAAGATATTAAAAATGTAATGCCAATTTGTGGTGCTGACTGTTTCTCTGTACAAACTTTTATTGTATTATTATTGTTATTTATGTAAGAAAACTTTGGTAAATTTTATTGCTTTTCTTAAACATGGCCGATCATAAAATAAAGTGTTGTTGAATTAATAAAAGATTGCTAAACATATTTTCTTGTATTACACCAATAGAGAAAATTGCTTCCACTAAATTAATTATCTTATCAAATCCCCAACACACTTCTTAAATTCCTATTGGTTCAGTTAAGCTTGAATAGGATTAATTATCATAACAGTATAGTTGCATATAGTTTATAGATATTTTTATAATGTATAGAAGTTGTGCTGTAAATCTTATTATGATACATTCATAAAAATAAACATATAACCATAGCATTATGGGGAAGCTTCTTTATCTTTGAAATCTTTCTTGTTAGTGAAATACTGTCAGGAAATCTTACTGGTTTGCAATATATTCTATATCTAATGAGAATATAGTATGACCATCATCATACTAAAGTAATTTTAATAAATAGTAAAACAATTATTTTACGTTCTCTTTTACACAGATAATTGTTAGTCAGCAGATTAAGCCCTGATAGGTGGTCAGTAAAAAATAAGTATATATGGATATATTGTAATAGATTTTAATATGAAACATGTATATATTTAAAACGAGAGATGGTTATCAAAATCACACACACACACATATATATATATATATCCACTAAAATAAAGCTAGAAATTTTTTAAAAAATGTCTCTAACTAAAAAAAAAAAAATAGCCTGAATTTTTAAAAAAAAATTCATTAATAATCTAAAACTCTGTTTAGAAAGCACTTGCAGATATTATTTGGAAGTTTTGAGATATTTAGTATTTTTAGTGGATATTTAATGATAGAATGGGGGTGGTTTATCACAGAAATTGTTGGTGTATAGTTTAAATTGATCTGAATTTATACTATTTGTCTGTAAGACAGTGGTTGGTATTTATGTTTGGTGATTTTCTGGTTTATTTGCTCGTTGATACTCCAGTCCATAATATAATTAGTGTAGTATATTTGACTCATGGTCATAGAAACTTATATTTGGACAGATTAGTTTAGTACTTGTGGTACAGCATTTATGTATGTGGATGTATGCCTGTGTCATCTTTCAATCTCATTTTTCATTCAGGCAATTAATTAAAATACCATAGACTATTTTACTGTAAAATATTTAAAGCCACAATCAATAACTCTTTTGACCAGTGTAAACACCATTTAAGTACATTGATAAATCAATGTACCAGTGAATTGTCAAATAGACAAACACGCTATCAATTATTTTATTTGCTAAAATAATTATTTTTTGTTACTTTAGAAATGCAGAATATTTTTATTATTGTTTCAATTTAATTAATATTATTTAGAAGACAAAATGATTTTTTCTTTTTTTTTTTTAAGAGATAAAAGGTTATTGCATATTTGCAACTAATTATCTCAGTGCAGAAGGAGGGATTGATCTGTCTTTAAAATTGAACTTTTGAATGAGTGTCCATTGATTGGTGGAAGAAATAGATGGTTAAGTAATAATCAGATATAAAAGAGGAATATTTTAAAAGAAAGTTGGCTTGCTTTTTTTTATTTACAATTATCTCTCTACAAATTGGTTCTTCCGTAATCAAGTGGTTGAGATTCAATTCTAACTTAAGAGTACAAAATTATATTAATTATCTGTATGAAAGTAGTTAAGAATTTTTTATTGGGAGGATAAAGACTAGGATAGAGACTTAAAATAACTTTAAAACAAGGTAAAACTTGCTCTATATTTCCAGTAGGCTAATTTAAATTTAAGATCATTATTTGGGATGCATATGTGTGTCTATATTTTAAATTTGATTTGCCTAATTTTAATCTCTAATATTAAATAAATAATTGAAGTGTGTGAATTTTGCTATTATTCTAGAAAGTTTATGCTGAACTTTTTTAGAAAATATTTCAAGGATTCTATTTTAAAAATTTATACTAGCTATAAAAGAATAAAATTTAAATGGAAAAATGTGTGCTTGTAACTTATTATAATAAGCATTATTATTATTATTATTATTATTATTATTATTATTATTATTATTATTATTATTATTATTATTATTATTATTATTATTATTATTATTATTATTATTATTATTATTATTATTATTATTATTATTATTATTATTATTATTATTATTATTATTATTATTATTATTATTATTATTATTATTATTATTGAACTGGGATATACTTAACCATTCATGTCTCTAGGATTAAAAATGGAATGCATGACATATATAATTAATGAATCACCAACTTTTAATTAAATATGCTTATAACTGAATGACTGAAAGAGCATGATACTAGATGTGAACACTTCTATTTTATTGTTCTCATTTGTATTTGTTTTGTTATTAAAATATATTATCAGTAAGCTTGTGTATACTTAAGTGGATATTATGAATAAATCAACTATTTGGGTGATGGGTGACCTTTGATAATTCAACAAGTGGCTTGATCAATGTAATTAGTTAAACTGTAAATTATTACCAAATCTGCAGTAGTAAATATTTACTTGCCATTATTAAAACCATTCCTGTGATATTATCAGCAATTTTAGTTAGTTATTGCTAAGAACTTTTGAAATGCTCTTTAATTGGATCCAAATGCCTATTGTCTACCTACAGGAAATTGTTATGTATCTATTAACATCTGTTTGTTTTCCAATTTTCATCTCCATTTTTGTACATGATCAAGATGTGTTATTTACAGACTGTGCAAATGATTTTTTATGTTCTCAGCTAAAGAAGATTTATTTATTTATTTATTTATTTATTTATTTATTTATTTATTGTTAGTATATGATAGATAGGTAGACCAATTATTTATCTTATATATATTTTTATTTAACTACTATTTTTTTACTTCAAAAACATTTCAGAAAAGTATAATATGAAGAAATATTGTACTGGGTAATTAATTATTATTTTAATATAATTTTACTGTATACATGTATTTCTGTACATGTACGTTGGTAATAAAATATCTGTTTGATATTAGGAAGTTAACAGTTAATTTTAAGAAAGGGTATATATATATATATATATATATATATATATATATATCGTTACAATATATATATATATATATATATATATTGTATTGCCAGGGATTGAGAGAACTATCCCTTAGCTTATTGAAATATTTGTCAAGAATGGATTATATTTTCCAGATTAAGCAATTTCATATGATGATGATTATATTATGTGAAGTAAAGTAGTGTACTTCCCTTGTTTTTTGGTGATGAGATGAAGTCCAGATTTAAGTCTTTGTATATGGCTAAGGACTCATTGTATTTTGTTGTTTAAATTATTAGAGATAAGAAAGTCTTTTGTCCCTCAAGTATCCATTTGGAATGTTTTTTGATCATTTATTCATAGGTAGATGTAATTTAGTTTGCTAATAAAAATAAAACTAGGATTGATTTATTTTATAGAACTTTTAAATTAGAATTAGTGTCAAAGCTTGGTTTGTATATAGCATCATCTGTATTATGATATTTTATCTCAATTTCATAAGTAAACTGATGGGATATAACAATGTTAATTGTATAAAGATGTACATGTACAATACTATTAAACTCGAAGGTATGGAGAACACTGATTTATAAGTCTGAATCAATATTTCAAATCATATTAAACCAATTATTTTAAGTTTTATATCATCAATTCTCAGAAGGATTCATTCTCATTTTGAATGAGCTAGCAAAATGAAAGAAAATGTAGTTAGTGAATAGAATTATTTAATTAATTTAAGAAGGATAGTGTGACCTCTTACTCATATATTTAAATCCATATTATATTATTTTTATGTTTGAGTACCCTGGTGTTGATTTTGTTAGCAGAATGTTATAGGTAGCGAATAGCATATGTGAATTTTAAGTAAAAGTACCAAGAAGTTTAACTTATATTTTAGTATTCCAGTGTTAGTGTTTATAAATGTATAAGAATTGATTGATAGCTTGCATATGTTTGAAATAAGCATACAAAGAAGTTTAATATCATATTTAATTATTTCAGTGTTAATGTTCATAGATATTTCTGTTCATTAGTCTATCATAAGTGACTGATAGCTTGTATGTTTTGAAATAGAAATACAAAAAAGTTTAATTTTTCATTTAATTGTTTCAGTGTTAGAGTTAATAAAGATTTTTTTTTCATTTGCTTATTATAATTGATTGATAGCTTGTATCTGTTTGAAATGAAAATACAAGGAAGTTTAATTTCATATTTAATTATTTCAGTGTTAACATTAATAAATGTCTCTTTTCATAAGCATATCAAAAGTAACTGATAGCTTGTAAATGTTTGGAATAAAATAGAAAAAGTTTGTTTACTGTTAATCACTCTTATGTTAGTCTATGCAGTCATTGGTATTGGAATTATCCAAGACATATCTGTGTAAAGTAGAAGAACAAAATTTTTATTTAGCTATATCATGTAATAAATGTTATATATTTTTTAAAAAAAAAACATTGTTCAGAGTTATTCTTTGGCAGGAATTCATGTTCTATGTTTTTACACACACACACACTTACATACCCAGTATGATATGATTGCACTAGTTCATAAATTTTAGGATGAATATGTTCAGATCCAATGATATTGTTTTCTCAATACAAACACCATATGAAGTGATTGACTAATTGATGGTTCTCTGGAAGTTTTTAGTATTCAGTTATTATTTAGATGATGACTTGAAATCAAAATGTACCCTATTTTTTCATTGTCTAACTACTACTATTTTATTAGAATAATGCTTAATTTATTTTATTACGTTTATGATGGTAATTAGTAGTTATTTTAAAATATAAATTTAAAAATAAGTCATATAATAAATTCCCTGAGATATTACCTTATTATTTTAGATTGGATATTAATTTGGTTATTTATGTTAAATTATTGTACAATAAAAGTTAAGTAATATTATATTTTGCTTTTATTTCATTTTAACTGAACACACAGTAAAGTTAAGTAGCACTACATCTTTATTTTATTAATTTAATTCTATCACACAGTAAATATTGTTTGATGAAATTAGATGATGAGAGGAGATGAGATTAAACTATAACTTGTTAATTTAAATGGTGGGTCTTTACCAATCTTAGCTATTTATTTGTTTTAAAACCCAATAGATATTTTACTCTCCTAATTCATAATGTTTCCTTCTATGTTTACTATGCATTTCCACCTTATAGATCTATGTAGCCACCACTGACCTAAGCTATATTAGGACAGGGTTGTAAGAGTTTCAATAGTAATTCAAAACAGGATCAGTTTAGTAGTTTATTCTATTCTCAATAGAATTGGCGTCCCAGGTATTTATTGATAAGAAACATAGGAGTGGTTTTGGGGGAGGATTACAATATATATATATATATATATATATATATATATATATATATATATATATATATATATATATATATATATATATATATATATATATATATATATATATATATGTATATGTATATATATGTGTATATACATATATATACAACACGTCATCAGCCGTATGTTTCCATAAACATCAGAGCATGCATTCACTATCTCTAACTTTAATTCCACTTTCAGATCATGATTTCAAGCTATTTGCTATCATCAGTGAAAGACAGGAAGTTTAGAAACTAGATCTAAACACAAAGTCTGAGCGTTTATGAAACAGTTTCTATTCAGCTTGCAAGCGTGAATCTTTAAGATATGTAATGTCTTCAAACTCAGCATAACAAGCCAGATAGCTACATGGGTCTGATCTCAGTTCAGCATCACCACATAGTAGAAGCCTCTGCAATATGTATCATTGCTAGAAAGACCTCAAAGGTACATTTATGAAAAACAAAAACAAGTTAAAATTTGCTAATTCTTATATTTATGTCAACAGATGACATTCTACCAAAACAACCATCAAGCATATGTTTACATAAATGGAAGAGCATGCATTCATTATCTCTAACTTTAATTCCACTTTCAGATCATGATTTCGAGCTATTTGCTATCATCTGTGAATGACAGGAATTTTAGAAACTAGATCTAAACACAAACTCTGAGCGTTTATGAAACAGTTTCTATTCAGCTTGCAAGCATGAATCTCTTAGACACATAATGTTTTCAAACTCAGCATAGCAAGCTGGATAGCTACATGGGTCTGATCTCAGTTTAGCATCACCACATAGTAGAAGCCTCTGCAATATATATATATATATATATATATATATATATATATATATATATATATATATATATATATATATATATATATATATATTACTGATGATATATCACTGATGATAGCAAATAGTTTGAAATCATGATCTGAAATTGGAATTAAAGTTAGAGATAGTGAATGCATGTTCTGACGTTTATATAAACATATTCTTGATGGTGTTTTTGGTAGAATGCCATCTGTTGACATAAATACAAGCGTTAGCAAGTTTTTAACTTGTTTTTTGTTTTTCATAAATGTACCTTTGAAGTCTTTCTAGCAATGATATATATTGTAGAGGGTTCTACTATGTGGCGATGCTGAACTGAGATCAAACCCATGTAGCTATCTGGCTTGCTATGCTGAGTTTGAAGACATTACATATCTAAAAGATTCATGCATGCAAGCTGAATAGAAACTGTTTCATAAATGCTCAGAGTTTGTGTTTAGATCTAGTTTCTAAAATTCCTGTGTTTCACTAATGATAGCAAATAGCTTGAAATCATGATCTGAAAGTGGAATTAAAGTTAAAAATAGTGAATGCATGCTCTGACATTTATGTAAACATACACTTGATGGTGTTTTTGGTAGAATGCCATCTGTTGACATAAATATAAGCGTTAGCAAGTTTTTAACTTGTTTTTTGTTTTTCATATTTATATATGTGTGTGTGAGTGTGTTACAACAGGATGGCTATCAGGGTGGTCATCTCTGGGGTGATGGAAAAAATGTGGTGCCAGAAAATCATCATCACCCCAAAATATTTCAAATAATAACATTTACAAAAAAGTATAATATTATTAAAGTAAGGTTTTATCATAAAAGATATGTAAGGAGATGTTATAAGAGCATGAGAAATAAATCAACAATCAATCTGGTGGCTGGATTTGAAATTGGTCTATTGTAAACCCAGCTAACAATTGAGTCTTTTCGAGCTTGGGAAATTATGTAAATATAATTTGGATGCACTATCTTAAATGCTCATCTATAAGAATACACAATAATCAGAAAAAGTAACACTGGGACATTAAAACCTGCTGATCATCATCAATGTTCTGGCCACTTAATACCATTAATACAGTGGCCAACTATAACTTTAAAGTAAAATTAAGTGCATGGGATTTGAAGAATATTATCATAACAAATCCAGAACAATGTCATACTGGAATGCCCTAACAATAAATATATATCCCCATTTAATATATCAGATCCTTCTGCACAAATCTGACTTAGAGAACATAAGCCCTATTACTGTATTGTGACCAAGAGATGATGCAAACATACAATATTCTAAAATCTTGAGAATCAAATCACTGGAATAATTTTAACAATTGAATACAAGTTTATTAAAAACAATAAAGTTAAGGTTTTTAGAATAAGGCTATACACTTATAAATATACTGATTTTTATTAATATATAGAAACAAAAGTATCATATTTGTGATTTACATTATTAATATACAAAATTCAAGTTATTACATTGATTTAAATTATATGCCCCGATAGGTTTACATAAAAACATATATCCTCACAGACATGTATTTTATTTTAGAAATGAACATATTTAAATAGATATAATATAATTATAAAAAAATAAAGTTACATACAAATATTATAAATAATTAAAATTTGCCTATACATTGTTGAAAATATTTAAATTTCATTCATTATTTTATAATAAGTTCTACTTTTTATTGATTAGTTGTCATTATAAAAAAAATAATATCAACTGTTTTTTTTTATTTTAAAAATATAAAGTCAATTTTTGTTTGGTAGATACTTTTAATTTATTAATTGTCAATGTTAATTTAAAAGTTTTGTTTTAGATTTTTTTTCTAGCCTAAAATATTTTAGGAAATCTTCCCTTTTTTTCTTTTAAAAAAAATTAAATTGACCTTTAACAGATTATATTAATTAATTATAATGTTTTTAGATTTTAATTTAAGCAAAAGTATTACTTGCATTTTACGTTAAATAAATATCACATGTTGCTCTTAAATATAATGTTTTTTTTTAACTTTAAAAATATAGATTTTTAAAAATATATAATTTTTACTCAAATAACTTATGAGTAATGCTTTATGTACATACATTTATCTGTGCTTTTCTGCATATATATGAACTAGCATATGTATAACTAATTCTTTATCAACTGAAGGATCTGTTGATCGGGACCAGTCTGGGATTGTCTTAATCATGAAAGTATAACCAGGTAAATGTTGACATTGTTTATTCCACATAGACATTCAGTGAGCAAACTGTCTCTTGGTGAGCTTGGTTTTGATGATTATCATAATCAGAAAAGGTATAATCCAGTTAATTACAGACAATTCAGCCATCATCTTGAACACATTTGAAGTTACAAATTTTAACATTAGGAAATGACCCATTTCCCCCCAAGTGAATTCAAACTCCACCATTAAGAATTATAGAGCAGTTGTTTCATTGCCTTCCTATATCTGATTCATGGTAACTATCTGTATATCTCTGGAAACTAACCAGCTCTGCTACTCTGACAACTCTTCTCAAAATATTACTATTCAACTGCTAGCTATTCTGGCCAGATATATGTTGCCAGCTGACTACAGAACACCAGCCAATTGTTCTGACCAGTTCTTACAAAAGCCATTAGCCAAACTAAAAATCAGACTATTTAATCTCTTCATAAACTCTGTTTGATAAGAGTCATCTGGGATGATCACATTTTAAAACTGATCTTATCTTTGTAACTTTATAGATCTCTGCATTTTAATTAAAAGCTACTTTTGAAAGCAACTTTGAAATTTTACCAAAAGAGTGTTCTACATATTTTTACTTAGATAAAGAAGTATATACAAGCATTAATTTTTAAAAAAAATCAAAAATACCATGCTTGTTTTTAAATTTAAAATCAGAATTAAAAATAATAAAAATATTAGATCTTTTTAAATATTTTATTTCATAATAAAATTCTATTTTAAATACAGAATTATTTAATTTTTTACTATGCTTATTTTATTCCAGGACATATAGAAAATATGTACAATTTTTTGTCTGTTTATTTCTACTTTTCCTTTCATCTTTACACACATATATATACATATATGAAAAACAAAAAAAAACACAAGTTAAAACTTGCTAATACTTGCATTTACGACAATAGATGGCGTTCTACCAAAAACACCGTCAAGCGTAAGTTTGTTTACTTAAATGTCAGAGCAAGCATTCACTATCTCTAACTTTAGTTCCACCTTCAGAGCATGATTTCAAACTATTTGCTATCATCAATGTAGGACAGGAATAATAACTAGATCTAAACACAAACTCTGAGCATTTATGAAACAGTTTCTATTCATCTTGCAAGCGTGATTCTTTTAGACATGTAATGTTTCAAACTCAGCATAGCAATCCAGAGAGATACATGGGTCTGATATCAGTTCTGCATCACAACATAGTAGAAGCTTCTGCAATATATATCATTGCAAGAAAGACCTCAAAGGTACATTTATGGAAAACAAAAAAACACAAGTTAAAACTTGCTAATGCTTGAAATCATGATCTGAAGATGGAACTAAAGTTAGGAATAGTGAATGCTTGTTCTGATGGTTATGTAAACAAACTTATGCTTGACTCTGTTTTTGGTAAAATGCCATCTATCGTCATAAATACAAGTGTTAGCAAGTTTTAACTTGTGTTTTTTGTTTTTCATAAATGTACCTTTGAGGTCTTTCTTGCAATGATATATATTGCAGAGGCTTCTACTATGTGGTGATGCTGAACTGATATCAGACCCATGTAGCTATCTGGATTGCTATGATAATTTTGAAGACATTAGTGTCTAAAATATTCACTCTTGCAAGCTGAATAGAAACTGTTTCATAAACGCTCAGTGTTTGTGTTTAGATCTAGTTTTTACTCCTGTCCTTCACTGAGGATAGAAAATAGCTTGAAATTATGATCTGAAGGTGGAACTAAAGTTAGAGATAGTGAATGCTTGCTCTGATGTTTATGTAAATAAACTTACGCTTGATGGTGTTTTTGGTAGAACCCCATCTATTGTCATAAATACAAGCGTTAGCAAGTTTTAACTTGTGTTTTTTTGTTTTTCATAAATGTACCTTTGAGGTCTTTCTTGCAATGATATATATTGCAGAGGCTTCTAGTATGTGGTGATGATGAACTGATATCAGACTCATGTAGCTATCTGGCTTGCTATGCTGAGTTTGACGACATTACGTGTCTAAAAGATTCACGCTTGCAAGCTGAATAGAGACTGTTTCATAAATGCTCAGAGTTTGTGTTTGGATCTAGTTCTTATTCCTGTATTTCACTGACGATAGCAAGTAGCTTGAAATCATGACCTGAAGGTGGAACTAAAGTTAGAGATAGTGAATGCTTTGCTCTGACGTTTATATAAACAAACGTACGCTTGACGGTGTTTTTGGTAGAACGCCATCTATTTTCATATATATACACTATGTCATTGTGTGAGTGTAACTGTCCTGTTACAATTTATATATATATATATAACTAGCAATTACAAATAAAATTGAAATTCATATAACACTACAATTCTAGCAAAAATAATATTTTTCTAAAATTGTTCCTCAACCAAGTAATGGTTTCATCTATTAACAAATAGGTTTTTCAAATAAAATTCAACAAAACAAAAGTCACAGGTTACATACACATGCACAAAATGACATGGAATTTAAAACAATAGACCAGAGTATGAGTCCTCATTTAGACAATACCACTGCTAAATGTATATATTAGAATAAAAGTTTTTTTTAATAATTATAAACATATCTTCTCTTTTTAAAGTATCATGAATTTAAATAAGTCTCTTTTCCAAATTTAAAATTCCTTACTCTCAGGTTTTAAAAAAATATTTATTTCAAATATAATTTTTTTACAAGTTTAGGATATCTTGATCTCAAGATTCAAATTCAGAGTAAATTATACTTGGAACCAAATGTTAATAATATGTTTTAACTTCTTAACAAAAATATGATCATTATTATTTAAAATATACATAAAACATTTAACACTTCTTTATTTTGAAATCTTAATATTTAAAAAAAGGAGAAATGAAATTACATGAGAATAGAATATTCAAATACTAAGTAATACACAATTTATAACCGGAAAAACATTTAAATACTTTATAATTATTAAAAGAAAACGATTTCTCTTTTACCCACTATAAAATACAGAAATCTTATATTTTCTGGTGTAAATTTAAATAAGTAATATCAAAATAATATAGTAGGCAGTAAGGGAATCTTATGCTGCCAACTTCACAAGTGCAGCTGAAATGAAATAAATGAAATAAAATTTATCTTATAAGAATGCAGAAAAAATAATAATTATTAAACAGAATGAATATATACATACTATGTGACCATTGAAATGTACTCTTAACAATAATTATTAATGCAAATATTGTTAAAATAGATTTTATGATAAACATATGTGCTTATGCAATGATATTAAAAAGGCAATAAAACAAAAATGTGTTTCATTAATAATAAAATATTTATTTACAATAATTATGATTATTTTCAATTTACTATTTATAATTTACCGATATTATTGTCTAATATATTAATAAGCATCATATTATCACCTTTTTGCCTCTTTTGACCAATATATTGTTATACCTTTCTTAAGATCCTTTATAAATTGTTATTATATAAATGATATTTCCTACACAATAATTTTCTTATTCACAAAATACAAACTTTTATTTCAAACACAAGTACCCATAATCTAAAACAGTACAACTCTATGTCATTGTTTAGGCTACTATGAGATATTATACACTTTACTTAATCCAAATTGTATTAAAATATCAGTGTGAAATTATGCTTAACAAATATAGATACAATAGCAACCACTATTATGTCATACAAAACACTTATTACCTTAACAATACCTGTGTTGGGACAAACACATAATGATGCTCAACACTGATAATATATTTGAAATTAAAAAGAAAAATGAGTGGAGAATCATAATAAATTGTAAAACTGCACATGCCTGTGTATATACATTAAAATATATTCTAACATTAAAATTATCAGAATAGTGGAAAAGGCACATATAAGTTAGCAAAAATACGACTGAACACCATATACTAAGTGCAGGCCATATCAATAAATGAACAAGCCATACTCTTTCATGGAGTGGTTAATTATGGATAAAAGAAATAATAACACCCACTTAAATTTGTCTCATAAATACTACTAATAATAAAAGGTATGAAGCTAAAAATAATAATAAACATATGAAAATGTCAACATAGGAGACATAGATCACATGACCCATCTCTTAAGCTTGTAAGTTATAAAACAATGATGATTTCCAATTCCTCTACAAGCTTTGTGATAAATGCTTAGCCAGAGCCAGCACTTAAAATATCTCTGTCAGGAACCCCTTCCCAAACTCCTGACCATGGTTTTGTGCTTTGGCACTGCTCAGATAGGTGTCAGGGTAGGTTCAGAAACTACATCTAAAAATACCAACCCGAAGCCAGCATTTAACTAAAACTTATCTATTGAGTGGAAAATCTGAAATTTTAAGACATCTATATGTCTTAATAACCCAGCTATCCAACTCAAATAGCTATATGGGGCTGATAGATCTTCAGCCATACCATATAGTAGTAGTCTTAGCAATATAAAAATTGCATAAGACTTATGGCAGAGACTATAAATAGTCAAAATAAGAGTCATAGATCACATGACCCTATCTCTTAAGCTTGGAAGTTATAAAACAATGAGGATTTCCAATTCCTCTACAAGCTTTGTGATAAATGCTTAGCCAGATCCAGAACTTACAAGCTTAAGAGATAGGGTCATGTGATCTATGACTCTTATTTTGACTATTTATAGTCTCTGCCATAAGTCTTATGCAATTTTTATATTGCTAAGACTACTACTATATGGTATGGCTGAAGATCTATCAGCCTCATATAGCTATTTGAGTTGGATAGCTGGTTTTGAAGACATGTAGATGTCTGAAAATTTCGATTTTCCACTCAATAGATAAATTTTAGTTAAATGCTGGGTTTGGGTTGGTATTTTTAAGTCTAGTGTCTGAACCTACCCTGACACCTCTCTGAGGAGTGCCAAAGCACAAAACCATGTTCAGGGGTTTGGGGAGTGGTTCCTGACAGATATATTTTAAGTGCTGGCTCTGTCTAAACATTTATCACAAAGCTTGTAAGAGGAATTGGCAATACTCATTGTTTTATAACTTACAAGCTTAAGAGATAGGGTCATGTGATCTATGACTCTTATTTTGACTATTTATAGTCTCTTCCATAAGTCTTATGCAATTTTTATATTGCTAAGACTACTACTATATGGTGTGGCTGAAGATCTATCAGCCCCATATAGCTATTTGAGTTGGATAGCTGGGTTTGAAGACATGTAGATGGCTGAAAATTTCAGATTTTCCACTCAATAGCTAACTTTTAGTTAAATGCTGGCTTTGGGTTGGTAGTTGTTGATTTAATGTCTGAACCTACCCTGACACCTTTCCGAGGAGTGCCAAAGCATGAAACCATGGTCAGGGGTTTGGGGATGGGTTCCTGACAGAGATATTTTAAGTGCTGGCTTTGGCTAAGCATTTATCACAAAGATTGTAGAGGAATTGGCAATCCTCATTGTTTTATATGAAAATGTCATCTCAAATTCACATACAAAATGCCACGTAATTCATTCACTCAGTTTTAGATTATATGTATACCAACAAACTTATTATTGCATAACAGTGATAACATTTATGTATAAACTATTTAAAACTTTCATACTCATATGATATTTATAACACTTTCACTCAAAATAGTTTTCATAAACAAAAAGCTGGTATACCTTTGTAAAATAACTTATAATTTTAAATACCCATTTGGAAAAACTCTGGAATAATAAATTCATCTATAAAATAACCGTCAGCTACATATCTTACCCATTCCATACTTTATGACCGTTTATAGAAACATATTTATAATATAACAAATAATAACAGTAATAAAAATAATATAATTCTATATAATTCCAAATATTCTAGAAATACATTAATATAATATCATTTTTATAAATAAGAGATTAAAAAGTTCTTTACTTTGTAAACAAATTATCTTTTTTTAACCTTTTATTTTTGATTGAGGTAACAGTAGATTAAATAAGCAGGCATGAAAATACATAAT
Source organism: Epiperipatus broadwayi (assembly GCA_028023455.1). Lineage (NCBI taxonomy): Eukaryota > Metazoa > Onychophora > Udeonychophora > Euonychophora > Peripatidae > Epiperipatus > Epiperipatus broadwayi. Next base: position 28,956 of record JAQFVV010008236.1, read on the forward strand.
AAAATTCCTTAAAAAGTGTTGCAAATGAAACTTCTTCACTTCATATAATAGCAGAGAGCTCACAATAGACAAATTAAAATATCAACAGTTCTTTTAGAATACATTTTAACAGCAATTAGAATCAGAGGAGAAATGAGTAGGATAGTCATCTTAATTATAAATTGGTTTTTGTATAGTTTTATTATTACAAGTCCATTTTTTGAACTATATCATTTATGACAATATAAGCTTAATTATTTTTTTAAATATATCAGTTAATATATTTCCACAATATAAAATATGGAAAAAATATTCAAATCAGTCAATAAACAAATCCATTTGAGATGAGAAGGTATGTTATTCATTTTATCATAAAACAAGTTGAACATTAGTTTTTTTTCATTATGATAGTTAAAACGTTAATTTTATAAATTTACCTTTTATTATGCTTTTTATAAAAGTTTGTCAATCTATATATTAGCTTGATATATAGATATAGACTCTTTTAATAAATATATTGATTGTTAATACTTAATTAAAAGTTAATTGACACTTGCCAAGTATAGACTTATAGCAAAAAGTTCAGAATTTAACTAACGTTAGATGAGAATCTAACAATATACTTTTTATATGAGTTTCTTTTGGCTTGTTTAAAAAAAAAAACATTAGAATGTTCTTTAGTATTTTTTTAGAATTAATGTTTTAATAATTATGTTGAATCTATAGGAAAAAAACACTGCCTTGAAAACTTACTGGTTATTTACTCTATCATGATGATAAATAATAAAACTATAAATTTTAACATTGAGTTAAAATAAATAGACAAATATAAACCAAAAAATTCACTTCAAAACTGGAATATATTTAAAATTTAAATGAAATGAAGTGTAAAGATGTAGAAGTAAAACTAGAAGTAAAAGAGTTTAAATTTTTAATTATATCTTTTTTATAGTACTATGTATGTATGTATGTATGTCTTGTTTCTGGCTTCACTTTTGCACCAAGATTAAGGCTGCATTCCTTGCTCATTAACGCACTGAATTACAAGTCTGCATTATAAGATTTAAATTAATAGACGCTCTTTGTTGATTTTCAATTGATTTGATCTTAAACCCTATACTTTGCATCCAGACAATTTAGTCATGTGATATCTTGATGATAAATGAACTTGTTCAGTAAAAAAATTTATTAACTCTAAATAATTTTTTAATTAATTATTTAATAAAATTATTAATACTTTTACAAACAAAATATTATTTTTATTTCAATACTTTTTTTTTACTTTCTCTTGACAAATTTAAAAGCTTTTTTTTTAAAAAATAATGTTAAAATTGACTGACTCCATCCAGTTTTTTAAAATATATTTTTAATATTTTTTTAAACTTTCAACACTTCACATGCATGCCTCAACATTCACACACATACATGGACATTAACATAATTTTTTTTAATACAATGACAGTAATTTAGCTATTGATGGACATTTAAAATCAAGTCAAATTTGAAGCTGTTCTCAGTCAATTATTCTTACTATTTTAAAATCCTACTTCCAAATATTTTAATATAAATTAGTATTTAATAAATCATAACTTATTTTTTTAAATTATTTGATTTAAAAATTAACAATTAAACTTTCTAACAAAGTTAACTAATTATTTCAGAGAGCATAAAACAACTTTATATATTAAATCTGTTTAAAACAAATTAAGCTTTAAATTGATTTTTTCTTTAGTTTAACAATTCATTTTATTTTCAAGTACATATTAAACAATCTAAGAAAATCTTATAGATAGTGCTAACTAATTGAACTAACTAAATTACTTTAATTTATACTAATGGCATATAATATAAGATTTTTATTATGATATCACAGAAAAGAAATTTACTTAATTTTAATCTTATATAATTAAAAAAAAAAAGTTGTATGCTTTGAAACATATGCCTAACACAAAGGGTTATATATATATATATATATATATATATATATATATATATATATATATATATATATATATATATATATATATATATATATATATATATATCATTGTAAATTTATAAATAAATATTGGAAACAACAATATTTAAAAGTTTATAAAAAATATATCTATAATCGTCACTTAGAAGCGCTTTCAATTATCTGGTAGTATTAGTAATATATATATATATATATATATATATATATATATATATATATATATATATATATATATATATATATATATATATATTGTGCCATTACAATTTAGTCACTAGCTAAATTTATAGTAATGTGCATGTAAGAAAATGTAAAACCAAAATCATCATCACATTTTTATATAACAATAAATGAAGCTGTAGGGCATCCAAGTTTAAACCCTACAAGATCCAGTTTTAAAAGCTTTAGACAGAAAGAGAGTGGGTCAACAATTATATTCTTTATTTGTTTGTGTGTTGATAGAAGGTAATACACTCATTTAAACTATTCAATATTTAATTTTTCTGTTAAAAAGCAATGTTATAACACATGTATAGGCAGTGTGTGTTATAAAAGCTATTTTGTTAGCCACTTTTAAATTTCAGATATTAAACTTTCTTTAAAACTAACCTATGCTTGATCAATTCTAATATCTTATTCTATACCTCTATTTTGCTTTTCTATAATTGTAATTGGGATTTAAAAGCTAAGGATTCAATTTTAAATATTAGGGTTATAATTACTAAGCTAGCAATTATATTACTTTGTGTCAGTTTATGAATGATTTGAAATGATAAAGTATGTGTGTACATGACATACAGAAATTTACATTTATTATATATTGCAAGGAAGAAGGGTTAAATCTGTCAAATTATTTTTTTTACAATTTTGTGTTAAGGGAAAATCTGTTGAATCAGATATCTATTTTTGTAGAAATTTTGTTTTTATAAATGATTGTTTGTCATTTTGGGAGCTTAATCTTGGTGGGAACTCTAATTTTGAAATTGTCTCATCTTAAGATTAAAGAAAAGAAACTCCAATTTTAGATATTACAGATATACGTGAAAAAGGAAAAAGGATTAAGTCTATTTTTTTAAGACAAAAGTGTCTGAAAACCAGGTGTGTGATTTTTTGGGTTGGTCAAAAATAGCAATTCACACTATCACTCTAATTGGGTGAGTTGACTCAAGAATCGGATATAAAAGCATTCTGGAAGAGCTATTAGATTATTGTTATTATAATATTTGTGATAGAGACTTTTTAAAAAATTATTGAAACTAAAGCAGACAAACATTTTTAGTTCTGCTAGATAGTTTTTTTTTAATCATTTTTTATGAAGTTTTGAATATTGAAAATATAAGAAATGATGGGGTAGAAAAATTATATATGTGTCCCATCAAGAACTGACCATTGTGGAGCTGCAGATCATATAGGAAAGAAAAGATATCGTGTCTGGAAAATAATATTCTACACCTTTCAACTGACTGAGAGAGATAAAATGTTTTAAATAGAAGGAAAAAAACATTCACCTGCATTTAAAGGAGATCAGAAAGATGAATTAATCTACTGATAAATATTAATCATCAAATCTAATTAATTGGTCCAGTAACTGAGTTTGAACCCCAGAAAAATTACAATGGGAAAAGAACTGCTGTATTTCATCCATGATGAGAATCATGCTGAACAAAAAAATTTAAAGTCAGTATAAGAATTTCTAAATTGTCCACTAAAGCAAATAACCGTATTTGAATCATCATCATCAAAAATAGTTATACACCTCAAGAAAGAGATTGTTTCAAAGTAAAACAGAAATAGTAGCTGCAGAAATATAGACATTATACAAGATAAGTTTGAGCCCTTGGAAGTTCACCACAAAACAAAGGATCGATAATATGACTTTTTATATCTATTTTCTTTATGATATCAGAGTCTTAATAAACTTTTAGCAATAAAATGGTATATTTTATTTAAAGAACTTTTAAAGACAATTCAGATCGATTAAAACCAATAATTTCTTACTAATAATAACCTTGAGCTTCATAAATGATTTTAAATGTATCAAAATTATGTTTATTAATTTACAGTCATGAAAATTAGTGTGTAAAATAATTTTTTGTATTATTATTTTGGTTTTAAATAATATTTTGGTTTTTATGGAAATAAGACACACACATACATAATAATATTTTTATATGTGTATAATTGCGAGTGAATGTGAAGTAATAAGTAGTGGTAAAATATTAAATTACTTTGTTTTAAGAAAGTATAGGTTTCAGCTTAAAAGGGAGGGGGAGAAAATAATTTAAAACTTGTTTTTAAAACTTGCTCTTTCCAATTTTACTAACATTTATTTTTGTCATTCTTCTTACATGTCAGATTTATAAAGTATGTGTGCCAATGAGTGAATATTTTTTTTATATGAAATACTTTTCTTGTGGATGGAACATTTTAACAAATCGGTTACCCAATTTAATACAATATACTTTTGAAATACATTTACGGAAAAGGGGGAAGAATTTAAAATTTAATGTTATGATTTTAAAACAGTCGATTATGATTATTGTTGTTATTGTTAATACAAATTTTCATGTAAATATAGAAATGTTTATGTATATGTTAGAAATTCAGTAATAAATATTAGTTTATGTTATTAAATGAGGTGTATATATTTCATTAAGAGTAGTCTTTATCAAGTGTGATCATTCATCATCAATGGTTGAATATTAGTTGTTTAAGATATGATTAAATATGCTAAGATTAACAATAATTATGAATTTCTTTATAAAAAATAGGTTCTATGTTTAGGTGTAGTTCTAAAGCTGTGGTTGAAACCATTGTCATTATCATTATCATCATTGTCATCATCACGTTGCTTATGTTTAAAGGCCATAAATAAATATTGATTTCATAGTATTTAGCAATTTCTTGGTAATATTATAGCCACCATCCCATCATCTATTTCATGCAAGGATGAGTGAATTGCCATCCTATATTAATAGTAATCTGAGCTAGTAAAACTTATAAAAAATATTGAAACACATTTGTTATGCTAAGGTCTAAGAAATGATTTATGTCTAAGAAATTTCACTTCAGTTTAAAGATGTTTTAAGTTACCTAGGTGTTTACTTAAATATTAGTGCATACAGTGCTATGGGTCTAAAATCAAAATCATACATTTTGTAAGAAATAAGGTACCAAATAGGATTCAAACTTGGTACATGTGAAAGGTTATTAGATATACTGTGTCTAGATTCAGATAATCTAGTGGTGCCCTGATAGACCCTATTCACTTGTTGTTCACTTAGACATGCACTTAACATCAAACCAAGAAATGAAAATGAGTAAAATCTACAGTTGGAGATACCTGAGAAAATATTTTATTGAGTTAGTAGTGTACTCACCCACTTGATTTCCATATACCTGAGTTATAGTAGTCGTTCTTAATAATTTGTTTATAATTATTGATATTGTGATATCTTGAGATTTCTAATTATAGAAATAGGTTTCATTTAAGCCAATGATATTTTAATATACAATTGAATTTCTCTTTAATATGTTACAATGGACCTTGTTGAGTTACTTTAATAATGTTACAATATATATATATATATATGATCAATAGATGGCGTCTTTACCAAAATATATATATATATACGCCAGATAAGGGCATATATATATATATATATATATATATATATATATATATATATATATTGTGCCCTTATCTATAGGTCATAATAAGGTAGAATGGTCAATTACTAAAAAAATTTAAATTTTAAGATATGTTTGTATGATATATAAATAATAGTAGGATAATTAGATTTTATAGTACAATTTAAGGCTGAAAATACCTGGTATATAAAAGTGTAATGAATTATTTTAAAGAAACAGTTAAATAAAGCTTAATTATATCCTTGCATATGGTTGTAAAAGCTGGCCATATAAAATAATACAGCTATAAATAGTTAAAAGTATATTATTAATTCGAGTACGATATTTTAAAACTAATAAATTAAATAAATGCTATATGTAATATTATATTTAATTTTAATATTACTAAATTTATGTTTATATGTTTTCCCTAATCTCACATAACATTTTATATTTTAAAATAAATTAGTAAAAAATATTCCAAACTATATTTACTGTACTTCTTCATCGAATTTTCTTGAAAAACCGTTCATATTAAAGCTAAAAAAAATGTTTATTATTTCTTCTGCAGACACTTAATATTCTTTCCCTACTTGTTCAATTTTAAGGCAAAACAATTATTGCTCTGTTTAATAAATATTCATAGATGACAATCCTTGGTTTTTTATAATATTTAATACAATTATTAATTATGATATCAATTAATCCCATAAAGAAAACGTCTACATATTCTCTTCTAATATTTTCTGCTAATATTTTCCCCCGCGCGACTTTTACGATGCATCTTCTCAGTACTTTGATTTAAATATTCAACAAAACTTTTCTGTTTCCATGGATCCATTTCATTAAGTATATTAGATTTATATTTTCCAAATCAAGCATTCCTCCAATGAACACTTTATAATATTTTTTTAATTCTTCTTAGAGAAAGTTTTCTGTTTTTTTTTTTTTTTTTTCATAAAAACACAATAGCTCTTTCATATTATTATTCTATAACTTTTTTCCTTCTTTTAAAATTCTGGTACGATATACTTTGTAATGTTTCCTTTAAAAAGATAAACATTCTTTCTTCATTATAAATTTTACATAATTTTTTCTTTATGATATAAGTATCTTAATTTTTCCATAGAGAAGAATAAAAAACTTCAGAGTAGCCTTATAAATTTGTGCGTCATAATTTTTCCTGACGGCAAATAAATTCTCTTTTAAGTTTTCCGTATAGCGTCCAAATTATATTCCTCTGAGATACAATAATAAGTTTCTGGTTGAGCATAAATAAAGCTGTATCAAGGCACTTTACAAATATTTTTACTTTCTCATAACTTCTATATACTGTTTTCTGTAGTACTTCCATTTTTACTGCAAGGTTTTGGCTAAACTTGAATAAAATCACTGGTAAGAAAACTTTTAAAATTAGCCCTCCATGTAAAGGTAGTTCAAAATATTATATTTTAAAAAACTTTTAAAACAAATACAAAATTTTAAAATTATATTACTTTTCTAGCTTACGATATTATACAGCTAAAAAATATGTTACTCCCTCCTTCACTTACACATTACTTTCTCCCGCTCCGTCTAATTCTTATATTTTGTCTGCTAAAATACCTGCATTGATTGGTTAATGACTTTTTTTAGCGCGAAAAAATTTACACATTTTTAGTTTTATAACAGACTAATTTTTTCAAATAAGACATTTATGATGTAATGATTTAAAATATTACTTAAAATAGTATTTTTAAACTCAATTATAGTTTTATCAAAATTATTTAAACTTTAAAACAATTATTAAAATAACATTTAATATCTATTTTAATATTAGTATTTAATTTATCTTGTTTTTATTTAAACAAAATATTTAATTTTTTTATTAACTGTATTCAACTTTTAAACACTACTTAAATATTACATCATTTAAACATTTAAAATAACTATTTAATATTTCAACATTCATTTCAACGATAGACAGCAATTACATTTAGTTCCATAATTCACAAACTTTATTATTATATTCTAACAAGTGTGTGTGTGTGAAGGTATATAATATACAGTCACATGATTACTAACTTTATCAGATGATTTTTAATTTACGTCTCGGTCTAAATTACCAAAACTGATATATTTTATAAAAAATTTGGAAAATAATTTAAAATTGTAGAACTAAATATAATTCTCACCATCCTAAAGTTTATTTTAAAATATATTAGATTAAATTTGAATATATATATATATATATATTGTACCGGTAAAAATCACCATGCTTAATCACACACAGTAATCCGAATTCAAACCCAGTCCACGTCTAGGAATAAATTCCAAAATGCAAACTAAATTCAAACCCAAAACCCTGGCAT
>JAQFVV010008237.1:0-36868 GCA_028023455.1 Epiperipatus broadwayi
TGCAAATCTTTAATCAAATGCCCTTTTCATAATTTAAAAAATCTATTCCAAGATGACAACTTGCACTTCTTGGTTTTATTCATAGATTTTTCTAATCTAAGAATAACTATGAGTTTTATTTGTTATAATTACATTTAAATTCATTTTATTCTCTTAGTTGATTTGATTAAAACGTTTATTGTAAAAAAATTGCATTTAACATAAATAAATATTCTGCATAAATGTAATATAAATAATTAATAGGATGTAATTTCTAAAATCTTTTTGTAAAAACAAATAAATTATTATAGCATTCATTTAATAATCTAATATATCTTTACTATTTAAACATTTGATATATAAAGGTGCTAATGGTTTTTTCCTCTTGTTGTTTTTAAAAATATCAATAATACTTCCATCTATTTTTGAAGCTTTTTTATTTAGCTGCTCGTTTTACCTTTTCTTTCAAAGGTAACATTTCAAAAATTGTAATTATAAAGGCTACTCTTTTTTCACTGCTGTAAAGATTTTTATATATAAAAAAAAACATTTATACGTTTCTCTTTTTATAAAAAGTGTTTTTAATTTCTAAAATATTTTCCTTTAAATACTATGCTATCAAATTTTCTTCTTCAGATTTTGTTTCTTTTACATTGTTTCTTTACTTATTTGTGCAGTTACATTTGTCATCATTAACTTTTTTTGTCACTTTTAAAACTTCGTATTTTTTTTTACTTAATACTTTCATATTTTTTCTTTTCATCATACGTTATTCCTCAATTAAAAACTGACTCGTGTACATTGAAGCTTTAATGTATGTAATATTTTTTTATTAAAGTATCAGTTATCTTTTTATTAATCTTAAGTAGAATCTGATGTATATTTTTTAAAGTCGGTAAATATTTAAAATAACTTCCAAATTCTTGTTTAATTTTATTAAATTATTTTCGAAGATTAAAAATATAAACTATTAATATACTTTTTGTAATGTATGTTGCCCTTTAACTTAACGTTACATGCAGCCAACAATTATCACATTCTAATTTAGATCTATTAGCACATTTTTATTTAAAAATTTTTCTCTTAAAAATCAGTAAATCAATCCACGACTTCTATGCCTTCACTTGTATATTTTTATGTCCACATCAGTTTTGAATTTATGTATTGTTTGTAAACTGTACAATTTTATACTTTATTTTTTATATATAAATACAAAAATTTATGCATATATTTGTTTATATTTAAATAGTTTTTTTTTTTTTTTTAAATTTACAATTAAAATATTCATCTATATAAAAATAACTTACTTCTCCATTCGAACAAGAATCTGTTGTTATATAAAACTTTAAACATCTACATTTGATATTTTATTAAAGTGAATAACTAATCTTTCCTATTCTGTCTACTACAATATCAATTTTTATAATGTTGCTCTTTCATTTTTATTTATAATGAATCTTATTTAACTTTTGCTTCAATATCTGTGTCTTTATGTTAAATTAATGTCTATTTTTTAAGTTAAGCCAAATGTCTTTTCACTTTAGGAGAAGAAAAAAGAATTGATTTGAAAAGTGAACATTAATTTAGTATAAGAACATAAATTTATTGAACTTTTGTTTTCAGTATTTGTCTTTGTACTAAATTTATATCTATTTTTCAAATCAATTGTCTTTTTATTTTTTTAACTTTACAAAGTTTGACAATTTTTCTATTTATAGTAATCACTTTGTTTTTCAAGTTAATCAATTTTTTTTTTTTTTGATAATGATGTGAAGTAATATTAGAATATGAGATCATCATAAAATGGTAATTTAAATGATTATTGCATTATTCGATGATCTTATAGCCGCTTAATATGACCATAACTAATTTTTTTTCTGATTATTAATATAAAAAACAAGCTTAGATGGATAAATTTATCATTCATTCTATATTTACAAAAACTCACATGAGATTTTAGTTATGAATCTGGAAAGTTAACCCCTAGTTAATTTTTGGTATTACATTTTGAAATAAAAACAATGGAATATATATGTTAAAGAACTATCCAATCACATATATTTATTGTGTAAATAATACAGGTAATAAGAGCCGTTTCTATAAAAACATATGGAGTAAATATTATGAATGTACTCTTTTTGGCTTCAAAAGTTTTATACTTGAATCAAAAAAATCTGTTTTCCGATCATAGCTACTCATTTTTGAAATCAATATGATATATATGTGTATTAATCCTTGAGGCTGGAAAATATTATTTATTTATTAATTGTATGCTTATGTTTATTTCACGTTTAGATACTAGTTTAAGCAGACAATTTATATATAAATTATTTTACTTTTTTTTTTTAATTTAGCTATAGACAAGTTTTGAAATAAGTAAAAACTTAACGTGTTTGTGCCATTACATTAGAAATATATTCTAGTTTACTGTTCCGGAAAATATAAAAATTATAGTAAAAACTATTTTCATGTTATAATTTTTGAAAACAGAAAGACTTAATGTATATAAATATGTTTTTATATATAACATGTATTTTTAAAATAATTACACTAAATGTTTACATTAGCTTTTACCTCAATTTTTGAAACTAACAAATGTTCAAAGCAATATAAAGTTAATCATAAAAGCAAAAAGGTTTAGTTAAAACAGTGCCTTTAAAAATATAGATAAAAATAAAATATTAATTTAGTAAAGCTTATATTATGTTAAAACTGCCAATTACAATCTCAAATTATTAATAGTAGTTAGAAAACAGAAGATTAACATGTGGCTACTGAAGAAATCTTTCAACTAATCTATTGCTCAGATTACTATATATTATAATTATTTGTTTCTAAAAATAATATAAAAACAATACTACTACTACTATAATTATACTCTGGTAATTGTATTGTTCTTTAATATTAAAAAAAGACGATTAAAATTAAAATTTAGTTTATAAATTCAACATTTCTATTAAAAGTTAACTGAAAACTTGTAGATAGTACATAAAAACTTTAAAAAAAAAATTGTTTCTACAAAAAATGGATCATATTATCTATATAAATATTAAATAATGCAACCACTGTTAACATGTAATAACTGGAACAATAAACTTTCTAAGTGCTAATATATCAATAAAACAATCTCCAATGTCAAATCGTTTTAAAAATAAGAAATGAATCCAGTTTAATGAATAATGTTTTCATAATGTAATTCTTACTTACACAACATTCACACAAGGTTGGGACTGCTTTCTATCCACTTTTAATAACGTGTTAATGGATGTAATCGTAAATATATGACCAAAGACGTGTAATAGTGGTGTAATCATACTACATAAATATTATTCATTACTGGATAATCTCGGATCTAATGAATGAGTAATAAAAATTATTAATACAGTTTTCTTAAGTGTCTCCAAGACTTAAAGCAGATTGGATAATGATATTTGGCACTATATAGTTTGGCCTTAAGAGCACTGGCGCTGGAAAGTGAATCCAATGGTCAATCATTATTGGTTCAATGAAGTTTCAAGGTTTCTCCAAGCTTAATCTCATTTCTCCAAATCATAGATTCTTTTCTCCACATTACACAAGCAAGTTTTATTATTTTATCTTATCCATCTTACATGGCCTTTTTCTAGATCTTTTATAATCTACTGGATCCAATTCAAAAACTTCAACAATTTATTTATTATCACCATTTTAGTATATTTACAGCCAGCTTTATTTTAGTCTCAATTTCTTTCCCTTTATCATTGTTATCCATTTGTTCTCTTATCATGTATTTCATTTTCAATCTATTGTAATTATTCTTAATATGCCTTTCCAAATTTTGTAGAGTGATTGAAAGTTTCAATATTATTTTTTTAAATGTCTTAGCCTCAAATTCATAAATAACAATTAGTAACACACATCTATTAAGATCTTTCTTTCTCAAACACAGAAAAATATTTTTTTATTTTTAATTTTAATTTTAAATTTATTTTTAATTTTATTTTTTTCAATAAAAATTTCTTTTTTTATTTTGTGTGAAACATATTTTCTTTTAATATTTAATTATAGTTTTCAAATTAATATTTAATTCTATGATTATTTCATCCAATATATTTTTACCTTTATTAATATGTGCACAGTATTTGTAATTAACTTCTGCTAATTTATGATTATCAATATTTATTTACTTTTTTGAAAAGTTACTAAATATTTCTTTAGTCTTTTTAGATTTATTTTTTACTCCTGCATAGTTGCTTTCATCTGATAAATCTTGTAATATTTTTTGAAACTCTAAAGTATTTTTAAAAATAAGTGCATAATCTAAAAAATCTAGATAATGCAAATGGTCATTTATTTTTATTCTCTTAGCCTTCTACTGCTTTTCTCAGTGTTAATCTTTTTCTTAATTTATCAGTACTGTTGCATTTTCATAAATATATTTTATAATATAACAATCTCTCAGATCTATATCTTGGTGATCTAATGCTTAAATTACAATAGTAATGATTTATAGAATCAAATGCCTTTTCAAAATCTACAAATTCATAGCAAAATGGAAATTTGTATTTATTGGCCCTTTCTGTAACTATTCTCAATACTTAAATTGGATGTACTATGCTAAAACCACTTTTCAATTCCGCATGTCTGTTGATAGGTTAAAGCCTAGTTTTCAGTAAACAATATATAATTATTTTGTTTTTGTATAGAACTGATAGAAGTCTGATAGATCTATAATTCTGAATATTTTTTCTGTCATATTTCTTAAATATCAATAATTGTAATCTTTCACCATCAGAAACACCTTATTTGGTATAAAAATTTGCCAACATCTTTTCTATTTCTCCACTCATTTTTTAAAAGTATCAACATCATTTTAAAGCTTTTTCCTTCTTCATAATTTTAATAGTATGTCTGATTTTCTAATTGAAATACTAGGTTATCCATATAAATGTAGGGGATACTTTGTTTGTTATTGTTTACTACAACAGAATTATTTATAGAATTCACCAAAAAACTTAATTGTTTACCCCCCCCCTATTCACAATTCAATTATTTGTCCTATCAGAAACATGTGTAATATTATTAAAGCATTTAAGGTAAAATTGTTTACACTTTCTAATTCTTTTGGAAAGATTTTATTAATTTACCTAGTTAATAGTTTATTCTCTCAATGGTGTTTACCATAAGTAAACTGATGATAATTTCATTCTCTAAACATATTATTAAAATATTATTTAAAACCTTAAATACTTAAAATATAAAATAGTAACTTATAACTACACAGAAATACACAACTTAAAGAACACATTAAAAATACATGAAATGACAATAACTGATTACATCTGTAACTCTGAGCAGTTTATAATAATACAGTATATTTACCACTTTATGTATAACTTATGTACAAATGGGAATGTTGATATAGCATTCAACTTTATAAGTCTAAATTTAAACAACAAATGTATAGCCTAAAAATATTGAATGTTCTTTGTTTATTTTCAGATCTCTGTTAAACATTTCCTAGATATTGACTGTGGATACTTTATTCTTGTACTTTCTCAGCATTTAATGTAAGCCATTTGTATTAATGCTTTTTAAATATAATTCTGTTTTTACTACATTGCTGTTGAGGGTAAGACATTTCAGGTACTTTGCTAGGGTACTTTAAAGATATTTCATATGAAATTCTTTTCAGTGACAAAGAAGGATCTTGCTAGGCTAGCCTGCTATTTGTTTTAGAATTTGTAAGAGTTTATTTTATTCCAAATATTTGTTAAAAGTTTTTAGCAATGTGATTTTAGAATACTAAATCGATTGAATTTCTCCTTACCCTTTTCAAATGATCACCCCTTCTTTTATAATAAGAAGTCCTAGTAAGAACTTCATCCATGTTTATTGGACATAATTTGAATCTATTCAAAAAGTGAGTAGAATGAAATATTTTTATTTTAATTTCATTTTTAAAATTAAGAATTGTAAAAGAAATTTATTTACTAAGTAGATTAAAAATGTGCTACTTAGCCAGTGAAATTGTTTCCACTTTGCCATAACAAACTCTTTAAGATTTGTCTTCTTAAAAATAAACATTTTAAAATAAAATTTTACTTCTAGTCACATATTTTATGAAAATATTATGTAAATAACCTTTAATATGTAAAAGAAATTACTGAAGTTTACAATTTTTATTATTAAACATAATGGTTTGAAATTTGTTTCAGGGTAAAACACTCCACCAATCAGAAATTGTCATTTTTATTGTCATTAGAATTAGGCACATCTTTTAGTTTTTATATGCAAAATATTGTAATTGCCTAAAATGTTTGCATAATTTTGAAATTGTAACTGTGGTAAAATAAAACTGTACATGGTAGTTTAAGGTTATAGATAATCATAAAACAACATAGTAAAGTTATAGTAATGACAACATCATTGTAACTTCCGAAATAGCAATAAATCTGTGGTAGTTTTACCACAATCCTGTTTATTGCAATTTTAGAATGCCTAATCTATTGAAATTTATAGAGATACCGTTTTATATTGCTTGTTCTTTAGAACAATGTTAATCATAATATAATACAGATGCATGTTTTCAGGAATTAACCATCTTCTATTACATTTTATAAGCATTAGGACATTAATGATGCGTTATTGTTATTTTTTGTTGTTATTATTATTATTATTATTATTATATTATTATTATTATTATTAAATTAATTACATTTAAGATTACTTTGTATAATATTTCAAAAAATCCTTACCAGATATATATATATATATATATATATAACAATAAAAATAATAAATATACTGGTATTTAACTATTATATAGTCTTTCAACCCACAGAAGTACTTTAAATTAATTTTTTAACATGTCGAGACTGCCATTAGAACCATTGAATTCAAAAATAAAATGGAAGCAAACATCATCAACTCAAACCATTCCAAATTTTAATGTTAGCAGTTTGCCTATTAATTATATTCATTTTATTTCTATTGATTAAAATTGTTTTCTTAATTTATCTTTTATTATGGGGTCTCTCTTCATAAAGAATCTTATTACTTTCAACATCAAATTTAAATTTATATTCACATATCCTTTCATGATCCAAGAAAACTGAAGCAGTTATTGAATCATTATTATTTTTACTTTTTACATGCTTTCATGCTCCTTTAGTCTTTTTCTATACTGCACCTTGATTCACCTATATATAATGACATACGTCAACAAAAAAATTTGATACACAATATTACTTTTCTGCTTGACAGGTATGACATTTTTAGAATTACTCACTAATTTATTAACATTATTTGTAACAAAAAATGAAACATTAAACACCTTCTTATATATATATATATATATTGATACAGATATATATATATATATATATATATATATATATATTCTTAAAAAATTTTATTTAAACATTTAAAATATATGGAATAGATATCTATTTTTTACTATCAAACTTCAACTGTTTTAAACCATTATAACTTTTTTTTAAATTGAGATAAAGTATTGTTAATCTGTTCCATATTATAACCAACTTCAAGCAATTCCTTGGCAAATAATATTTTTTTTAAATTTATCATGCTGGTAACAACATAAGTTTTCATTCTGGAACAAAAACATCTAAAACTTGCCATCCTGTTTATAATTGGTACTTTTGAATTACAATTTATGTATCCCCTTTTTTTATAATGATTTGATTATTAATTTATAATGCAACATAATACTATCTTTTGTAATAATTAAATCCAAATACTTAATACTTTTATTGTGTTCCTTTTAACGGCAGTTGAGGCAGGTTAAGGAATTAACTAAAAATACTTCTGTAGATTAAAAGACCGTATATTACCATTATATTTATTATTTTTATTGTTTTTTACAATAGCTTTTTAATTAATGGATATTTTATTTAGATAGATAGATAGATAGATAGATAGATAGATAGATAGATAGATAGATAGATAGATAGATAGATAGATAGATAGATAGATAGATAGATAGATAGATAGATAGATAGATAGATAGATAGATAGATAGATAGATAGATAGATAGATAGATAGATAGATAGATAGATAGATAGATAGATAGATAGATAGATAGATAGATAGATAGATAGATAGATAGATAGATAGATAGATAGATAGATAGATAGATAGATAGATAGATAGATAGATAGATAGATAGGTAGGTAGGTAGGTAGGTAGGTAGGTAGGTAGGTAGGTAGGTAGGATAGATAGGTAGATAGGTAAGTAGGAAGATAGGTAGGAAGGTAGGTAGGTAGGTAGGGAGGGAGGGAGGGAGGGAGGTAGGTAGGTAGATAGATAGATAGATAGATAGATAGATAGATAGATAGATAGATAGATAGATAGATAGATAGATAGATAGATAGATAGATAGATAGATAGATAGATAGATAGATAGATAGATAGATAGATAGATAGATAGATAGATAGATAGATAGATAGACAGACAGACAGACAGACAGACAGACAGACAGACAGACAGACAGACAGACAGATAGATAGATAGATAGATAGATAGATAGATAGATAGATAGATAGATAGATAGATAGATAGATAGATAGATAGATAGATAGATAGATAGATGTGTGAATGAATTGTAAGTATTATGCATTTTAAATAAATAAGTAAATAATACTTCTGTTAATATATAACATAATTATAATATCCCATGATCATTATTTCTTATGCTATCACATTACTGTTATTAAAACAGGCAAAACTCTATCCATATAGTAGTGCCACTCAGTGCAACCAGAGTAATCAATGGATGCCAGAAGGCTTGTGCATAAAATTCTTATCCAGTGCCTACTCATCCAATATCCCCAGACTAGTTTCTGGTTTGTGGGCTTCGTCAGTGAGGAGCTTTGGATCTGAGAGCAGTGCACCTAAATCTTAGGATCTAATGCAACTCTCCAGAAGCCACCTTTTATCTCAACTACAAAACTATGAGAATAAATTTGAAAACATAATAATATTTTCAATCTATGCTCAATAGCTTATATAGACATATGGGTCTGAACCCAATTCATTACCCATACAGTTTGGTGTCTTTGGCTCTTTAACAACCATAACCACCACTATCCTATTAGGCAGGATTGATATTAAACCACTAAACATCACACGATCACTATTTCTTATGCTAGCCCATTACTGTTATTAAAATAGCAAAACTTCCAATGCTCTTCACTGATGAAGGCCACAAGCCAGAAACTAGTCTGGGGATATTGGATGAGTAGGCACTAGATAGGTATTTTATGCACAAGCCTTCTGGCATCCATTGATTACTCTGATTGGCACTGAGTGGCACTACTATATGCCAAGAGTTTTGCCTGTTTTAATAAATATAATATAACAATTTGTCAATTGTTAAAACAGAGTTTCTTTAATATAAATAAATAAAATAATAACTAAATAATATTTCCAGGCACTTTCAATTCTTATGATTCCTATCAAGGCAGTGTAAAAAATTCTATTTTTTCCTCGGTGATGAATTCAACATTTCATTATATTGGCCAGAAACAACTAATCGGAAAGCTGGTTAATTTCGAATTCATAGCACAAGTTGAAATTTGTATAAGATACAATTTTTTAATATTGTGTTTTTATCATGTGTTTCATGCATTAATATTGTAAAATTCTGTGGACTACATATATGGCCTGTACTATTTTGGTGAACATAAAAAGCTGAATAAACTGTATCATCATCCCTTGCTCTATTATATGTATATTTATGTTGTTGAAGGTGATATTTAATATTTGGTTTTGTTTCTCCAACATGTATTGCACTACAATTTATTTGTGGGCATCTAATAGAGTATACAACACTGCTTTTATCATCATTATTTATTACTTTTTTAGAATTATTTATTCATCTATTAGGGTTAGGCAAAGTTCTCCATGCTAATCGGAAATCTTGAAACTTTTATTATAGTTTTGTTAATAGTGGGAATAAAAGATAATGACATCCATGGTTTATTGTTCATATTTATATGATCACTATTATAATGTTGTTTATAATGCTTCAATACAATAGATAATATCATTTGTTTATTATAACCAACTTGTATTAAATCTTGCATATAACATTTTCTATTATCTTTCTTAAACATTTCATTTGAACACAGTCATTGATTACATGTTAGAAAAGCTAGAAAATCAGCTACTTTGTGTACTAAAGGAATATTAAATGATGGATGAATATAATCTCTATTATCTATATGTTTTACAACCATTTTATATACTAATTTATCATCTACCCTTTATATTTGCAAATCCAGGTATTTAAT
The DNA here is from genome assembly GCA_028023455.1 of Epiperipatus broadwayi. Classification (NCBI taxonomy): domain Eukaryota; kingdom Metazoa; phylum Onychophora; class Udeonychophora; order Euonychophora; family Peripatidae; genus Epiperipatus; species Epiperipatus broadwayi. The sequence goes on from JAQFVV010008237.1 coordinate 10,277, forward strand.
ACTAGAATTTTCTTATCTTTCTATTGTCCAAACTAAATCATCCTGGTTCTGCAAATTATCAAAAATTTGTTTTATAATGCCTGGTTGCCCATATATCAAAACAACATCCACATATCTACAATACAATGTGTTCTCATTTCTTACTAATATAGGATGCACAATTTGCTGTTCTATATTATCTACAAACAAAATACTTAATAATCCACTCACAGCCAAACCCATTGGCCATATTTTTTCCATTCTATATAAATTACTACCATGTGCTGCAAAAATATCATTGCTTATCCAATTTAAAACATCTATAATGAAAAATATTTTATCCTGTGGCATTTCTTTAACACACAATTTATCTTTCAAAATTGTAATAGATGCAGATCGATCCCCTGATTCATATAATTCCATCATATCCAATAAAATTAACTCATACCCCTTAACTATAGCTGTTTTATCGATTATATTAAGCCAATCAAATGACGATTAAATCTTAAATCCACTTAACTAAAATTTTTGCAAGCTTTTGATAATATGCCCTTGTAAAATCCATCATTAATCTGAAAGGAGTATTAAGCATATGTGTCTTTAAGATGATTTGTTCTAAGGAAGATAAATCTCATAGATTTGTGTTAATAGATAAAGATACGTATAAAATTAAACTTAAACAACAAATAGAGAAATTGAACTTTATTAGAATTAAAAATTATAATATAAAAGCTGTGAAAGATAAAGTTTGTTTTTAAAAATTGTAAGAGCATGTGGTAAAACGTTTCTTACTAATAAAAAATATAGGAAAGTTTATACATTGGCAACTTTTATTCCACAAATGTTTGCGAATGTAAAAACACATAAGCTTAATGCTTCTTTAAGATTAATGATGGATTTTGCAAGGGCATATTATCAAAATCTTACAAAAATATAACCATAAATTGCAATATATATATATATATATATATATATATATATATAAGCAATTTACAATATATATATATATATATATATTGTAACTTGCTTTTACGCTTGCATTTTATGATCACAAGATGGAACTTTATCAATAGCTCCAAACAAGCTTTGTTTACATAAGCACTGAAAAAGATAGAATTCAAAATCTCTAGAGTGTATTTCCACCTCCAGACCTGCTGATTTTGAGCTTATTGGCTCATGTCAGTGAAGGCTGGAAGACTAGAAACTAGGTCTAAATACCAACACTAAACTGATAGAAACATGTTTAATAAATGCTGACTTTAGAGTTGGTATTTAGATCTAGTTTCTAGTCTCCTAGCCTTCACTGACATGAGCCAATAAGCTCAAAATCAGCTGGTCTGGAGGTGGAAATACACACTAGAGATTTTGAATTCTATCTCTTTTGGGCTTATGTAAACAGCTTGTTTAAAGCTATTGGTAAAGCTCCATCTAGTGATCATAAAATGCAAGCTTAAAGGCAAGTTACGAAATTTATAACTTGTTTTAATTTCTATAAGTGTATCTTTGAAGGTTTTTGCAATACTATATATTGCAGAGGCTTTTACTATATGGTGAAAGTAAACTGAATTCAGACTCATATAGCTATCTAGTTTGTTAAGCTGGGTTTGAAGACATTAAATGTCTAATAAATTCATGCTTTCAAACTGACAAAAATGTGTCTGATAAGTGCTGACTTTAGAGTTGGTATTTAGATCTAGTTTCTAGTCTCCCAGCCCTTCACTGGCATGAGCCAATAACCTCAAAACCAGATGGTCTGGAGGTGGGAATATATGATAGAGATTTTGAATTCTATCTCTTTTGGTGCTTATATAAACAAAGCTTGTTTGGAGCTATTGGTAAGACTCCATCTAGTGATCATAAAATGCAAGCTTAAAGCTGGTACGAAATTTATAACTTGTTTTAATTAATATAAGTGTACCTTTGAAGGTTTTTGCAATGCTGTGTATTGCAGAGGCTTTTACTATTTGGTGAAACTGAACTGAAAGTTTGAAGACATTATATGCCTGATAAATTCATGCTTTCAAACTGATAGAAACACATTTGATAAGTGCTGACTTTAGGTGTTGGTATTTAGATCTATCTCCCAGACCTTCACTGACATGAGCCAATAAGCTTGGAACTAGCTGGTCTGGAGGTGGGAATACATGGTATAGGGATTTTGAATTTTATCTCTTTCGCTGCTTATGTAAACAAAGCTTGTTTGAAGCTATTGGTAAAGCTCCATCTAGTGATCATATATATATATATATATTGTAACGTTTATTTATATACGTTACAAATATATTGGCATTGGGTAAAAAAAAACTAAAAGATAAAAGTGGATTTAAAATTTTGTTGAGTAATTTTTTTTTTTAAAAAAAAAAAAATGTACAATGAGGGTTGAATTATTATTCTTATTTTTTTTTATGTGATTAGTAATAACAGTAATTGGAGAGAACAAAAGAATTCCAAAAGCAAGTAAAAAAAGATAAGCTGAAAGTAGAAATACTCAAATTAATTAAAGATGGCCGAAAACTTGAAGAAAATAAAGACTTTATTACATAAAATTTATAAAGACTGGATAAGATTAAAAAGGCATGGTACTAGTATGCGCAGAAGTCCTGAAAACTGGATATAAAAAGGAGGGATCCGGTTGAAGGAACGTCTTGTTCGTTTTGTTTCTCTAGTTGGTCTTGGATAACATTAATATATCCAAGATCGCTCTTCGCTGAAGGAATTCGGCATGTCGCAGTGAATCGGAGCTTCTGAAGACATCGGACCTAATGATGTACACCAGGAAAAGCCTTCGTGACCGACTGGGGAAATGGACCACAAGATCAAGCAATAACCAAAAGGCCGAGCTCATTATAACCAAAAAACTATGCATAGTTATCTACTACTGAATTCATGAAACTTACCGGTAAGAATAATTATCCTGATTGTGACAAAGTTAACTATTTAAAACTACTCGTAAAAATATACGTATAAAAGAATCCCGATAGTGACTTTAATTTTTCTATATGAGAGACTCTTATTTAACCAAGAACTTTTTGTTTATTTTCATGATATTTATATTTTCTGGATATTTCCCACCTGAATTAAATGTGTTCTCTCCAAGGTATTAATTAGCTACTTAACATGAAGTATTTTAGTTTGTCAAAATTAAAAATATTTCTAATATCAATTCTCATTTGTGCATTATTAATAATAGTTATTATTTTTTATTATTAAATTTATTTTTAGTGTAATAATATTTAAACGTAAGTTACCTTTGCCAATATGTTTCAATACACCCAGGACTAATAATCGTAAAAATCATTAATTCTCATTACGGTAGAATACCGCCCCTTAAAAAAAAAATATAATAAAAATCTTTTATTTTTTTTTTGTTTTACAACTTGCGAGAGGTGCTGGCGACATATTTCAGCAGATTCTTAGGAATTCTGGTGCCCATAGTAAATAAAATTAAAAGTTAATTTTGTCAATAGCGCAATTCGTAACAATTAATAGGCTGAAGTTGATCAGGAAAAATAGCTGTGTTTTTAGAATAGAAATACAACTTTCTTCTTTTTTGACATAGCTTGATCAACTCATGCACAGTTTATATTAGTGTCTAAAGGCCTAGCAAAATGAAAAACGTTACTATATATATATATATCCACCTGGATCTCGTTTTACATGATAGATAGATTCCTCACAAACACGTGCAAAAGAATTTGCACAAAAATAGATGTAACTTACCTTGAAAAAGGTAAAATACGGACTGTGATTTTTCAAAAATTGCATAAAAGCAAAGCACCAATGTAAATTATTTTAAAATTCATGCAAAAAAAAATAAGGAAATAAAATATGACTAATAAAAAATTTCAAATTTGAAAAAAATTGATACAAGACAAACTTTTTTTAACTATAATATTTAATTTTATTCAAAACAATATATTTTTATGCATAATTTACAGTAACAGTACTGTAATTTACATTTTTATACATGTTTTAATTATTAGCGCTATTTGCCAATAAACAGGTTCGTTTGCAAACTGGTAAAAAATCTGTTTCTTCACAAGAGGAAATACAACTAGTGCCAACTTCACTCTCATGTTGTGTTAATGGTTTTCTGGTGACAACATAATTAGTAATTAATCTTTGAGATGATGATTTTATTAATTGTTTATGAAGCTCACGATATCCAGACATACAACCATTTAGCTCTCGTTGGAATTTAAGAGCATGTTCATGATTTAGAGTCATTAATAAGAAAATAATTTTCCAACTGATTAGAAATTAACACGCACAATATTTGAACAAATTTACATTATAATCTTGTAACATTTAATGTGTGTATACATAAAATGTGGAAATCATAATTTTAATTTCATTATTGCATAAAATCTTACTATTATAAAGTGCTGAAAATATTGAAATTACTAAGATGAAAGTCAAATTCCAATAATGTGCTACTACTTTCAATATAATGTAAGTGTGCAAAATTTATTATTTAAAGTAATAGCACATTATCGGAGTTTGACTTCCAAAGAAGCATGAATTGTGTAACTTCAAAATCACATTAAATAAATCCGTGTAAAATGAGACACAGGTGTATATATATAAGATGCTAAAGGTTTCCAAAATATAAAATATTTTGGCATTGAAAAAATATATTTCAACAATAAAGAAGAAGTTGGAAGCATTCTCAAAAGGAGTAAAGATGTGAAATGTAAAGAAGAGTTCTATAAAAATTAGTATTAGGTCACAAAAAGAATGCAGTAGTTATATTAATATTTAAGAAAGTTGAAAAAAATATATAGGAAATTACAGACCTATCCATTGTTCTAGCAGTTGTACACAAGATTTTCATCAAACTTATCTACAGAAATCTTTTGATGGAAAAGCAACAAAAAAATCAAATTTAAAAGTAAATTTAGCACAGAAGATTGTATCTAAATATTAAGAAAAGTTATAAAATGTACCAAAGAATTTCAGTTATCATTATGCCTTGAATTTATAGATAATAAAAAGGCATTTGATTTAATAAGTGTTTTTACAGGGATTAAAGCTTTGGACCATTTGTAGATAATAAAGGGGCATTTGATTTAATTTACAATGATTAAAACTTTGGGCCATTTTATTTTATAAGCATTTTTACAGTGATTAAAAACATTGAACCAACTGAATATAGACCCAGGATATTATCATATTTTAAAGAATATCTATATAAAATGTAAAACAGGGATTCAATTACAGGTTGACAATTAAAACATTAATTACAGATGACAATTTAAAACGTTAATGTTGATAGAGGGGTATGATAGAGTCATTCTAACAGCAATTTTAAAAATGTATGGATTTAAATAGAAAGTTAAAGGAATAATAATATACAATCTTAATTATGTTACATAGATTTGCTGATAATATTTATTTTTTGCAAATAGTGTTTCAGAGCTTCAGGAAATGTTGCAAGAATTTTTATCTGAAATTAAGAAAGTAAATCTAAAGATAAATGCTTAAAAGATTAAAGTAATATTTAATAAATTTTATCAAAAGATACTGATGAATTATAATAAGTGAACAACTACAAATATTTTGGTCAGATAATTAATAGAGGCGAAAACACATTATATTAAATTAATCATAAAATTAAACGTGGATAGAGTGGTTTTCAGTAAAAAATAATATTAAAAAAAAATATGACTATGGGATTAAAAAAAAAGATTTATGGTAGATTTGTTTTACTATTTAATGTATATGAATCTGAAACATAGATTCTTAATAGAAAATCTATTCAGAAACGTAAGTCTATTCATGACAATCACATTAGTGTGTGTGTAGATAGATAGATAGATAGATAGATAGATAGATAGATAGATAGATAGATAGATAGATAGATAGATAGATAGATAGATAGATAGATAGATAGATAGATAGATAGATAGATGGATAGATAGATAGATAGATAGATAGATAGATAGATAGATAGATAGATAGATAGATAGATAGATAGATAGATAGATAGATAGATAGATAGATAGATAGATAGATAGATAGATAGATAGATAGATAGATAGATAGATAGATAGATAGATAGATAGATAGATAGATAGATAGATAGATAGATAGATAGATAGATAGATAGATAGATAGATAGATAGATAGATAGATAGATAGATAGATAGATAGATATATAGATAGATAGATAGATAGATAGATAGATAGATAGATAGATAGATAGATAGATAGATAGATAGATAGATAGATAGATAGATAGATAGATAGTTAGATAGATTTAATATTTTAACAGTTAATATAAATGTAAATTAATTATATGGAATCTCTGTTATATAAATTAAGTTAAATCTACATCAACAGTGTACTGATGTATAGCAATAAATAAGAGTGGATCTTCAGGCTAAAATAATTGTTTTCTTTCAACCTGTAGGGCCACTGTCACTGTCATTAGTTGCTGCACATCATTATACCTTGGCTGTGGATATAACTCTATTCATGTAATGGAGATTCCATTTATATATATATATATATATTCCGTACTGGTCAAAACATGTTGATTCATCTAACCTGAGCTGGAACTCAATGAAACATACTTCAAACCCAGTCAAGCCCAAGATTTAGATCAACCTGAATTTGAACTCATTTCCTAAGCCCCAGATCAAACATCTAACAAATAACATATAATGATGGCACATGAGAATTTATTCTAAATCCAGCCCATTAGCAGAGCAGAGAAGATAATGAGACTCAATATTAACTGCATTATAACATAACTAAAATATGCATACACATAGCTGTACATGTGGAAGTGGAGAAAAAAGAATTTGAACTACTCAAACAAGTTAGATAATATAAAATAGTTTAATATAAAGAATTAATTATATACATTATGACTTCATTATATACATTTATATATATATATATATATATATATATATATATATATATATATATATATATATATATATATATATATATACATGAATGAGCAGTCTACCAAACAGTAGATAATTACATATTTGGATTCATGCTATGCTCTTTCATTAACTAAGAAGTATATATAATTAACACACATCTTTGGTAGGTATGGTATTAAGATGCCAATCATTTATTAAAAAGATTACATAATATTGCCATTAACACTTTGGTTTGTGGTTCTGAAACATGGTGACTAACATATGATTTTGGGGAGTGTTCCAGGATTCATTACAAGTATAATATAAACTATTTTCACACCATTACAGTCGTGAAAATAAATAAAACATATTTGAAAATTACTTTTAGTTGTATGACAAAATATTTATTGAAAATTCTTTTCATTAACAATAGTAAGAAGAACCCTTTATTTTCCCCCAAGGCATATACTCTTAAATAAAGAATTAACAAATTACAATGGTGGGATTGTATAATAAGATTGAAATAACATAAATTAATATAGCTAGGGTGTTCAGAATTTATATATATATTGTACCAAAGTACATTGATATGTAATTAATTTATTATGAATTCCATGTTTAAAAATATAAAAGTTTAAAATTAAGAGAATAAAATGTAAAAACTAAAGAGTAGGGGGGGGGGTTTGTACTAAATAAAATAAACTGTGAACGCTTTTTAGAAATAATAAGAAAAATAAACTGTAAACGCTGTTTAAAATAATAAGCTGTTTAAAATAAAAGATTTTTTTTGTTGTTTAAAAGAAGAAAAAAATCTTGTAATAAATAAATGATTTAATATTTTTTAAATGAATTTTTAATAAAATAATAAAGAGATTTTGTTTTATTTTATAATAAGATAAATAAATATATGTCCGTGTGTGTATGCAATTTTTAATAAAAAGTAGATGCCAGAAGCTGATTTTATTTCACAAGATGAACGCTGCTGCTAAAAATAAGGTTTTCCATTGTTTAAAACAGTATAAATAGCTCAATTTTTGTTCATTCTTGGTTCTGACTTTCTCATTTTAATAAAATATTTTTGAAGTAATATTTTCAAAAATGTTGCATTGTTGAAAACCAATGTATTTGCAATTGACCGAAAAGCCGCTCTCTATGCATCTAAGATTTGTGATTAGTTTGGAAGGTAATCATGTTAAAATAGACTACATGGACAGTGAAGTGCGGAGAACCCAAACCAGCCACGAAAATCATAACAAGTCACAGGATCCATGAAGGAATCATTTACCGGTCATCGATGAGTTAAGAGATAATTACATTATACTGTTTCTGTCATATTTAAAAACCTAGGTAATTATTTGACTTTGATATCTAAACATTTCTGATTTCCTTTAAAAATAAGGATAGACTTTATTAAAAAAACTTTGAACTTTTGAATTAAACTTTAAAAAAAAGAATAAACTTTAAACTTCAAAAGATAATATTTGAAATAATAAAATAAGTAAAAGCAGCTTCTATTAAATAATATTTTTGGCATGCACGTATGTGTGATTTGATTTTTAAACTTAAACTTAAAAAATAATAATAAAATATGATGTAATGTGTATAATTTATTTGCTCGAGTAATATATTAAAATGCTTATTTTAATCTTTAAAAAAAGAAGTGTATGTGTGTTTCATTATAAGATAAAACAATGCATTTATTTTAAAATAAAGTAAAACATTTAAATTACTTTTATTCAAATATTTATGTTTATTTCTGATATGTGTGGGTAAGTATAAATATTTATTTTCTTAATAAGAGTAGGAGAGAAAAAATCCAATCATTAATAATAGTATTTAGAAAAGATTTGCCAAGTGGCAGTACTGACATAGTGGTGAAGAAATAACAAGAAAAGCCATGCTTCTGGAAAAAAAATGAAGTCTAAGACTCCCATTTTAGGGCAGCGCTTAGAGAAAAATGGATAGGCATAGCATGTGTCAGGCATACTGGAATCATCACCAGAAGACCTTTTATATGAAAAAGATGGTCCTGGAAAGCTCAACTATCTACAGGACAGGACATAAAGAGAAAATCTATGAGTTCAATCTTGTCACAACCCTCAGATTAGAAGCATGTATATATATTTATGAAAATAAGCCAAATGTCAGTAAGACAGTACAGATGAATGTCACTAATGACATAGACTAGGATTTACTGCTTTAAAATAAATTATCCTTGTTTGAATGCCATAATTTTGGTAAATAATACACTATGCCACTATAATATATACATATGCAAGATTTTATTTAGTAAAAGAAAACATTAAAATCTATCCCCTTCCCTTTTCTGCTATTTAAAATAATTCAATCCCACCTTCATGGATTTTATAATAACTAGAATATTTAAATACTTGATATTTTAAGACTATGAAAAATAAAAGAAAACTAGCAGTTATAGAAAACAACTGCTAAGTCACCTTTTCAGAATTTAAACAAATAATATTTTAAAAGATTTCAAAGCATTGATTAACTTGAGCTATGGATTTACCCCCTATAGAATTACTTCATTCTATTTGGAGTTAAAAAAAATAAATTTTTATACTAAAACATAAACAAATTGTTGAATCGTAAAAACAATCTGGCGACCGTATTAATTAGTAATGCATTATGTTTTAAGGGGACATTAATAACTTTAATTCATGGAGGTTGACTTAAAAAGAAGAAAGAAAATATTTTTAGAAATTCAATTTGTTAAATTGCTTGAGATTGGCATATTAATAATAACTAAAATAGACATATAAAATCAAGTAATAAATACATATAAATAAATGACAGCACCAAAGTTAAAGAAAGTTAGAGAATATGAGAGAGAATTAGATTTATCACAATCATTTGAGAGCAATTTACATATTAGAAATATACAAATTTAAATACTACATTAGGAGAAATCTTGATAGTAGGGTTTGAGATTAGTTAGGCTAGATTTGCATTTAGGTGGTGATATGAAAATCATTATTTATCTTACACAATTCTTAAGTGTTCATTTCAAAGATCCCTGCATGATCTTAGGTGGCAAGCAAGTTTATTCAGCACTCAATAATTTTTTAGTCAAGCATTTATTTCATTCTAGAGCAGCAGCAAGATGATACATTAGCGGAGAAAAGACCCATAAGGGTCTGAAAGATGATTGCCATCTACTCTATCATTATCTTAGATTTTAAAGTTACATGGAGTATTGATGGCAACACAGTTCTCTCAGTAGTAACTAATCTTTTCATTATCAATATCAGCCAATTTTATATTCCTGTTCAGGTGCTTGTGTAATGCTTTCAATTTCTTATTTCTACCTCATAATCTAATCTCAAATCGAACAAAATCTTACATTTCTTTGTCCATTGTTTTAGAAAATGCAAATGTTAGATAACATTCCAAAAATATATTCAAATCTATTTCCAGATTGAAAATAGATTTGACAAAAATGTTTATGCAAAAGTAAAATCTATTAATCCCATTTCTCATTTTATTTTCAGTAAAACTTTAATTAAAAATACCTTCCCAAGAATAAAACAATATTATATTTCCACCCCTTTAATTATTTTAGGACAATTAACATTGCATCTTCCATCTTGAATTTTACAAAAATATACAGTTTAATAGAAAAAACAATTTAAAAAGAAAAAGTTTTAAAAATGATGTATAATGAAATATTTTTAAAAATCAATATTTTATTAGTATTTTGCTTCTATAATGTATATATATATATATATATATATACATTATAGAATATATATATATATATATATATATATATATATAAAGCCGCACCTATGTATTTTTAATGTGAAGAAAAGAATTAATAATAATAAATATTTAAAAGTTAAACTTTATAAATTTTAGGCCACATCTCAAATATATACATAAAATATATAAACACGACTAAAGGAGCGGAATGAGATATAGGGTTTGAAGACAGGTTAGTAGATGAAACCATGAAGCTCAATCTTAAGCTAAGATTTATTACTTCAATATATATATATATATATATATATATATATATTGGAAAGAACAAAAAGACTGTGAAAGAAGTTAATGGGACTGAGAGAAGTAATAGGAATTATTTTTGATTTCACTGAAAAAATAAACTTATTGAATTTTAGAATGAACATATTGCTAGAAGATGTAAGAATAGATAGATAATTAAAGATTTAAGCTAAATATTAATATATTGTGAAATAGCTAAAAAAAAAAAAAAAACAGAATAGATCTGACATGGAGATATGAAATAAGAAAATGTTATTTAGTGACAATAGGCTATGGATAAAAAACTGAATTAAATTTGATTAGTTATTATTCTTCAGTGGATCAATAATAATTGGAAAATGATGATAAAATTTTGGATAATTTATTCACATACAATATTTTTATTATTATTTAAATTAAGTTTTTGGTATAAATCAAAGAAATATGAAGAATCCAATGAGTAAATTTAATAGTAACCAAAAAAAAAAAAAGATTACAAAGTATAATGAAATTAAATAAATTGTTTTTTTGTTTTTTTCAAATAATCAAAATAATTATTAATATAAACCACAACAAACATTAATATAATTAATGCAAAGCTTTTAAATGCGTTTATTACTGTGATTTTTTTTTATATTGTATATTACTAAGAGTAGAGTTCAAATTGCAAATTATACTTATATAATACCGTTACACACGCAAAAGAAAAGTTAATGGCGTTCAAATTTATGCACGTAATGATGATAGCAATTTTAATTTTTTTACTATAAAAACATAAAAAAGTAATTATAATAATAATGACAACTGATATGAAATAATGAATGGAATAATTAATTCTTACCGATCTCAAAACAGAATTCGCTTTCTTAGTTTTAGAGAACTAATTTTCAGAGGTTTGGTTAAATCTCAATTTCTTTAATCATTAATTGCTGTGCTAAATTTCTTCTAATATCAATTCTGACAAGCAGGAAAGTTATTTTATTTTTCAGACTATAAGATAGACAAAAGTCTCAAGTGGTTTTACATTATCAACATCTAATAGGTAATTTTCTTTTCAATTAAACACAAATATCCCTATACAAAAAGTTATATAATTCACGACAGAAGTATAACAAATATTATAAAATAATCTAAAAAACAAACTCTATTTTTTTTAACTTGAGTATAAACATACGAATATTCATGTGATAATATTTCAAATTATACAATTTTTATAGACGCTACTAGCAAGATACATGACTGGAATTTTTTTTTTTTTTTTGCATTTAATTAAAGATGTGCTGTGTAATAGTATTACTGTAATGTACAACTGTGTTAAATATTTATTTGAAATGAATTTTTTTTACTACGGTTTTTAAAATTTCTATATCACATTTAATAAAAAAAAAAAAGTGGAACAATACTAGAGAGAATGACAAAATAACTAAATATAATGGAACATTAGTGAAAAATTATCAAAATATAACATTAAGTAATCAGTGTTAAATAAAAAAAATCGATACTTACGTATTAGTTAGGAATTTAAAGTAAAAGAAAACATTTTGTACATAAACAAATGTGTAAATAAAGACAGAATTAAACACATTTACAATCTTCTAAAAATAGTCAAAATAAGAGTCATAGATCACAATTTTAAAGTGAATATTAGATAATAAACAAACACTTTCACTAATAACTTTCTCCGGGTCGGGATAATATCTAATATTCACTTTAAAAATTGTTTTCGGATTTCGAGGATTGTAAATGTGTTTAATTCAATCTTTATTTACACATTTGTTTGCGCTAGCGTTTTTATCACTATCTGGATTAATATGTACCCTTACCAAAAAATTAAATCATTAATAACCCAGTTATGTGATATTGCATGAAGGTTTTCTCTCGAGTCCATAACTCAGCCTTTTTTAAAATTCAATTTTATATACTTAATAGCTATAAAAAAAAAAAAACAATTCTTAAATAGTCTATTTCTTCTGTTAGAAGTGAATAAAGCAATTTGAAATACTACTTTCAACTGTTTATAAATAATATTAAACTATTTTATAATGATGATATATGTTTCTTTCAAGTATTGTATTGTAATATTATTTATACACTTTTCAATTTAAACTTTAAAAAATAATAGATTGCGTTTTTTTCCAAATACTTACATCAATCATTTATTGTCTCAAATTTTCTATCTAATTATGATTTTTTACTATCTTCAAAAGCTAAAATCTTTACTATTCTATACATTTAAATTAACAGATAAGTTGTATGAATTCTTCAATAAATTTTAAAAATATTTCTTTAAAAAAATTATTACTTCAAGATCAATATTTCCGATTTACATTGCAGGGAATAGGCTAAATCAAATACTGCAAAAAGTATGGGAAATATAATTTAAAATGCAGAATACATACCAAAGTTAAATTAAAAAATAAAAACATATTAATAAATAATGAAAAGTAAACATAATACAATCTGTAATTACTTCATATATATACAAAGAATTAACAGTAGTAGACAGTAAATATATGTGAATATTCCAAATAATAATCAGTCTATAATAATTTCAAAATTAAACGTTTATTAATCCAATGCACAATTTTATATTACAAATTATTAACAAAAATTATCATTTCATAAGATTTAAATATAATGTTTACAACCAATCAAATAAACAAGCTTTTGTAAATTAAAGCATTGATAAAAGAGAAATTTCTGTATATATCACTGACAATATTGTAAAAGAAATATACTAAAACTAAAGAATCTTATTTAATTAGATAGTCCTTAAATCATTTTACAGTAAATTAAATACTGAGCAGGTTAATGTTAATGATAAAAGTAAAAAATATAATATTTCTGCATAAATAAAATAGATCTCAAATTTTTTATTTAACAACTTTACAAAATATCAAATATAATTGATAGCAAAATGTTGATATAAATATATTATTAAAATACAGCATAAGATAAGGTCAAAGTGTTTTGTGTCTTGTTTTTTTGTTTTGAATTAGACAAGTATCGTATTACTTTAAATATAAGACACATTTTTTTCAAAATTTTAGACGTGTAAAAGAGAGGTTAATCTTAAATTGGAAACAAACATTTTTAACATTTTATTTCTGTGGGTCTTTTCTTTATGCTTTCTATGCAAATAGTATTACAATCATTGCCCTGTGGAAAATAGCATGTTAAATCTTTTTAAATCAAAAGACAACAGATTTATCATTGAATGTCAACATTCTTCTGGATTAATTTGGTAAATGGCTTTAACTCTCTGTCAAACTATTACTTTTAACATTATTTTGCTGATTTGCTTGTTATTTTATCAAGAAAACAATATTGAATAACATTTAGCATTTTTTCATAACTAATAAGTCAATATAATAATAAGATAAGAACTTATCTTCACTCTGATACTTGTTTCTTGTTCTCTACCAAAGGAATGCATGTCAATGATTTTGATAATTCCAATATCTTCATTTTCATTTTCAAAATGAAAACATGTTTTAGAATGTTTTTTACACATTTATAATTTTTTTCAGAAAATATTTATGAAAATATTAATTATTTTAGAAGAATGATTTAAATTTTAATATAAAAATGTACTTTTGCATAAAAGCAAATTGACAAAGAAATTATAACATTTAGCTGCAATTTATAATTGGATGACAAACCTGTTTTATGTTTGCTACTATGGATTATTTTCATCAATTATAAAAAAAAATTAAGTTTTAAAAAACTTTCATTTACTTTAATAAATTGACAAATTATTAATTTGCATTTTAGAAAATATTTTTAATCAAAAAAAAAAAAACATTTATTGGTAACATTAAATGTCAATACCATATTTTAAAATCTTTTTTTCTTTGAAAACAAAACATTATGGTATTTACACTAATAAACAGAATTTGTAATCAAACAATATATATATATATATATATATATATATATATATATATATATATATATATATATAACTTTGAATTGGATTTGAAGATTTGCAATAAATTAAGTTAGCTTATTGTATTTACATTAGTTCCTATTTAAGTGAATAAAAATGTTTTTTTTTTGTTTTTCAATAAAATCATTCAAAAAATTTTTCTCAATTTTCCAAGCTTAAAATTTTATTGTGTCTTAAATTCAAGGCATCTTATATTCAAAGTAATATTTAATAATGCAGTTATAATGATCCAAAAGACAATATCATTAATTTTACCAATTATTATGAAATCAAAGTATAATTCAAATCTGCTTTGGAGTATATAATTTTGTTCAATATACTTCAAACATTGAAGCAAATTTTCTTGAGCTCTTGTATCCTGCTTTTAATAAATGTAATTATACCTTTCAAAAAAACATAAAAAAATATCTCTCTTCTTTAAACCAAATAAAGAAGTATCTCAACATTTTACATTAGAAGTCCTTTGTGATTTATATTAATACAATAATTAGAAAAAATGTTGTGGAAGGGGAGAAGTAAATTATTTTGATAGCATCATGCTTCTCTATTTTGTGGCTGTATATACAGCTTATATAATTTCTTTGGAAGTATAATCTCATTCAGGGTATTAATATATGAAACTATTGGCTCAGCCATCCAATCAAAAAATTTATAAGTTTATAATAAAATAAATGTCATTTGTTATTATTTATAATAATGAACACTCTAATTGTCGGAAAAAGTATTTTGATAATTTTTAAATAATGATACAAAAATTAATGCACTTAAATTTATTTATATATTTATGTAATTTAATGCATTTTACAGGCTTACACAAACCTGCACATATAATGTAATATATAAGGGATTCAAACCCAGACTTTTACATGACCCTCAACTCTCCATGCCATTTCCTATTGCTGACACACCTGATCACACACAAGTTGAAAAGATAAATAATCACTAATATATGTACTTCATTCTAAACCAGCAATCATCAGTTGATCCAGATTACTATCTCCACACACATATACAGTCAATGTTTAGCTTTATATTAAAATAGACAATCTTCATACTTTAATGTACAGGTTTCAAAGTACTCCAACCACAACTCTTCAGCTGTCCATTTCATTGAAAATCTGATGATGGAATTTATATTGGTGATTGTTTATCTTTTAAACATATGTGTGATCAGGTGGGTCAGCAATATAAGATGGCATGAAGAATCGAAGGTCATGTGAAAGTCTGAGTTTAAATCTCTTATTTATTACATTATATGTGCAGATGTGCATAAACCTGTACAGTGTATTAAATTACATATTGAAACATAGTGCATTAAAGGTCTATCCATCCTTCACATATATATGTAAATGGATTATTCTCCAGTACATGAGGGATCAAAATGATTTACATCAACATGGGTAGGATGATAACCTTGGCACTAATGTGGGCTTTGAACATTCCATCATCAGATTTTCAATGAATCGATAGCTGAAGAGTTGTGGATGGCAGTACTTTGAAACCCGTCCCATTAAAGTATAAAGATTGGCTATCTTAATATAAAGCTGAGCACTGATTGTATATATATATATATATATATATATATATATATATATATATATATATATATATATATATATATATATATATATATATATATATATATATATATTGTGCCAGACTGTAAAATGTCCATGCACAAGATGACTGTAGCCAACAATTTGGCACAGCTAAATTTATTGAATTCATTAAATAAAATAAAAAGGAATAAACAATGAGATTTGGCCTATACTAGATTCCCATCTTGCATACACAACTAACACATATATTAGTTATTTTGAAATAATAACCCACTATAAATGAGTCATTTATTGTAAAAGATCTAATCTGTATAATAACACATTATAAATGTATCATATATTTTTGTAAACGTATATGTATAAAGATTTTTGTATATATTGTTTTCTCTTTTTGATAATTTTTAAAATGTTTTTCTTTTATTTTAAAAATATATAAAAATATTTTTTGCTGTGATTGACAAGAATCTTCTGTTTAAAAGGTGGATTTGATTAATCTTTGTTTTTTTTTTAATTTTTACTTTTTTGTATGTAATCAGGTAGTTTTTTTTTTTAATTAATTAATTTGTAAATCAATTCCAAATTTGTTATCTAAAAAATGTGGGTAGTCTATTACTCCAATATGGAGTTTTGAAATTCCTAAAAAGAGTTTTTTGGAACATGATTTTATAAAGAATGTAAGTAATTGAAACTTGTGGGTGGATAGGAATATACAATAACCTACCTGGGAGGTGAACAAAAAGTGATTTATTGATTAGTATGGGATGGAGAGAGCCACAATAACCTACCTGTGAGACAAAGAATAGCTAGTGATTTTTTATTGTAATGAGAGAAAGCTAAATGAATCTATATGTGGTAAAGTTAAACTATTGATTTTTGTTGGAATGAGAGAAAGCCACATGAATATATATGTCTTGTAAAATATTAGTGATTAGTATTGCATGGAGAGAGCAAGATGAATCTATATGTGGTGTAAAATATTATTATTAAATGGACAGAGCTACAGAACCTACTTGTATGGTCTATCCCAGTAGTTGCACAAATATTAACTGAAGCCACCAACACCCATATGATGTGGAAAATAATATAAGCATATGCTGTTCAGTAATCAATCAAAAAAGAAAGAAAATATTTTGGAGTGCCATGACTAAAATGACAACCAAGTTTCATCTGGTAGCCTACAAAAGTATGGAGTAGAAAGAACCGTAGCAGTACACCCGCCAATTCAGATACATAGTCACCAAGATGGATGTGTCAGAGACTTATTACACCCTGATTGAAGGACACTACAAGAATGGCAAGTGGTTAAAGTGAAAGTCACCATCCTTTCTGGTAGTTGAGATTGTCCACCCAGGAGTTTGAACCTGGAGAGCAAGCAGATAAAGATGAGTAAAATGAAAAAAAAATGTTTGTATATATTTTTTTATAGTTTGTTATTCGTATTTTTTTTTAAAGTGTATATAACCTGGATAATTGTAATAGTTACTAAAACATGATAAAATATATTAATTTTTTTGTTATTATATGAAATATTGTAAAATAATTTTGCTTATACACAGATCTCACTCAAACCTACTAAAGATAAGATTATTATTATTTCTTGTTCTTTTACCCTATTTCATCTTTACCTCTTATTTAATATTAATCATGGCAGCAACACTTTACGTGGAGTGATATATATAGCCAGCCTATCCTTTTTTTTCTTTTTTTATATATAAAAAAAATATATATACATATACATAAATTATTATTTTACGTATTCAAAGGTAAAGGTATCTAATCCTAAGAGTTTAAATGTGCAAATGGAGAAAGTTCAAGGGGTTAGATCTGTGTATAACCTACTTTAGTATTTTGGGAATTTATAAAATAAAACATTCATTGTACTTGGAGATGGAGTATAGACCACTCACACATTGGCATCCATATTTAACCCTTTGTATTCGTAGCAATTAAGTTAATGTAGATAAAAGTTAGAAAATAAATTTTTTGTGTGTGTTTAATCTAGCTATAGATCTTGAATATAAGGATTTAGATATTCTGTGTAATTATATATGTAATCGTGAAATTGGGATAGAAATCCCTATAATTAATTTAAGATTCAATATTCTAATGTTTAAAAATATATGTGGTGGAGGGGGGATTTTAGTTAAATAAAGTATATTCTCATACCTTATTTGTTATCGTATAATCTATTATAAAATAAAGAAAATTAATCATAATAAAATGTAATTACCTATTTGTGATGTTTGCTGACCACAGCTATAAAAATTTATACCAATACTTATTCAAAGTACCTGGTATAAAGAATTAGAATTGAGCTAGCCATCGGGATATTATATCGGGGAGTTAAATTAGAATATTTTCACCCAGTTTTCCTTCACTTAAAGTAAACTTATTATCTAAGAACAGAAAATAAATTTCTCTTTGCATGCTCTCTCAGCAGAAAGGGAAGGGAAAATTATTTAATTTTTTTTTGCTTTTATTATGTTGGGGGTGGCGCTAAAGGTTGTCAAGTTAGTACAATCTTTTAAAAGTATGTGAAGAGCGAGGGAAAATGTCTACCGAGCAAATAGATATTGGGGTGGAAATATAAGTGGTTTACCAAGGAAAGACTTTGATTTTTAAGTGAAATCAAATTTCTTTCTTTTAATAATTAGTAATATAATACTCACTGTATTTAACCTCGGGTATTATCGAAGATTGTTATCGATCTCCCATTTTAAAATGTACACATCATTTCATGCTCATGACGTACACCTTTACATTTAGAGTATCAATTTAGGAAATAGATAATGGGTATGGGATTTTGAACTGGTACAATATATATATATATATATATATATATATATATATATATATATATATATATATATATATATATATATATATATATTATAATAAAACCCATACCTCTCACTAGATAGAGTACACTACCAACTATATATCTACGATATAGCAAACATACGTGCCTACATATTTATATTTCATTAAAATGGTTTTGACTTAAATATTGTTATTCAAAACTTCTGGATTCATTCTCATACTTGTAATATATTCCCAAAGTGTATTTATGGTCATCCAAAGGACTCCAAGTGCCAATCTTATATGAATATAAGAATTGCACAAAGTAAATATATTACCAACAAGAACACTATGTTACATAACATGGGAGGGGCTTTGACCATCGGCTAGTTCAGTCTCATGGTCACATGGTGTCACAGCTGGGAGTAGCTAGAATGGGGTTAAGAGTTCTTTGTAAACACACATAAAATAAATAAATCAATGGATCTACAAATAAATATCACGATAAGATTTGTTTTGAGTTTCATTATCAAATCAGTTTGTATTAAAGACTTATAAAGATCACTATTATTTTTTGATCTTTTAGATAAATAAATAAATAATTCAACACTCCACTTTTTATTCTGTATTTAATATTATAAAAAAATGTAAAAATTTAGTACTCTGTCATTTTTATACACAAATGCCATTCTTTCCAATAGATTTATCACACATAATCAAGTAGTGAAGCTCGATACTAAGAAAAGTTTATTTCACATGACCTCTGACAATAATTACATTATTTATGTCCACAATTAAATAGGTCTAAAAAAATTTCATTAAATTAACTTAGATTGTCACATTCACTTATTTAGACGGTAATAATTTCTTTTTTATAAAAGAAAAAAATCAGTACTTAAAGTTCTTTACCTGAGTTTCCCAGGGAATTAGTGGAAGCAGATTTATTTATTTTAAAGAGTTCTGTTCATCACAGGTAATAACAGGTAATTCCATGTGAAGGTTCTCAAGCTTCATGTCCATTGATTGATGAGGTTCAGCTTGGTTTTACATTGGGAATTAATTTATTCCGAGGCATCTTGAGGTTATTGGATGAGGCAGCTACAGTTGTTTGGGGTTTGAATCTGACACAGTATGTTCTTACACTGAGATTTTTTTTGGATCCACCATTACATAAGAAAATATTAAAACTTTTAATATTCTGGATTTACGATTTACTGTTCACGGCTGTAATTCTGCAGGGCCAAGACAAAATGCATTGTGGATACACTCTTTTATAGCCCCTCCATTTGTTCTAGAAGTTTCTTTTTGATTTCACTTCCTGTTTCCAATACTGATTAACCAGATCTGGTTAACACGTGAAAACATTTATCATAGCTTTTAATGTACATAAAAGAAAGTGAAATCTCATTTCTGTGGGATACCTCTAGTTTTTTAAATGTGAAACAAAAATCTTATTTCTCTCTTTTCAACTACTTAATTTATTCATACACACATTTGTCAAACACACGTATATCATTTCAAAATGACAGAGTCCCTCCCCCCACATTCATGGACATACAAAGCAGAAAAAGATACAGGCCACACTATTGATTTTGATGAAGCTAAGGTTGTCTTTTTTGAGAAAAATGAAATCAAAAGAAGAATTAAAGAATCTTTATTATTGAAAATTTATTATTCTGAAGCAATTCATTTTATATATATATATATATATATATATATATATATATATATATATATATATATATATATATATATATATATATATATATATATATATATATATATATATATAAAGTAAAAGTATGATATATATTGCTTTTTTATTCATGTCATAAAGCTTTGATTATGTTAAGATTTTCAATTACTTTGTTTTTTTATTTATAGTATAAACATGTTATATAAATGCTATGAAAAAAACTATTACTGGTAATAAAAACTCATGCTTTTTAAAGGAAAACTGATAATAAATAAAAGTATTTTTTAACAATTTACATAAGCTATATAAAATTGGGCTGCAGAAAGGAGGTTGCTATTAACTGAAAGGAGACCCTTTGATTCCAGGTCTTAAAGGAACTGATCAGAGCAAATTCCTAATGTCCACTCCATACGTTCTTGTCATTGCAACTGTTATTACTATGTTATTATTCATATAGTTATGAACATGGATGGGCTGCTCACCAACACGCATTAGCCAGCATGGTGAGTTTATTGGCTTTTTACCTCTGAGTTTAAGATCAATAAACACCATAGTCTTTCTTCTCAGTGCCTGATAATGCAGAATGAATGTTTGTGTAAATGATAAATATTTTTCCAATGCATATATACAATTAGGACAGACAGAAATAAAGCATAGCCCTTACTTCCAGGAGGCTGTAAAGTCATCAACCAAGGCAGCAGTTGGTGGCCAAAGACAAATGGTGCTAAGAATCCCCTGATTGTGGACCCAGGCTGCCATTTTATGATGACTTTTTATTTAGGTACTTACAACTGCAGATCACTTTCAAGTGAAGGAAGATGGCAAAAATTAGAAGAACTCTCTTATATTAAATGGGACATTATTGGATAGCATATACCAAATGCAGATAATTCAGGTTTAAGCCCCAACAAGTTCTCATAGTGATGAAGTAGTGGAAGATTTTTATATGAATGTACAAAAGGCTTTTGATCAAAGTAAACAACATTTTAAAATTGTTATGGGAGACTTTAATGCTAGAATTGGTAAATAAATGAAAGATGAAAGTGCTGTAGGTAATTTTGGTTATTGTAATAGAAATGAGAGAGGACATAGACTTGTAGAGTTTGCAGAGAAGGAAAAACTTTATATTATGATTTCTTTTTTTGAAAAAAATGTTAAAATGAAATGGACATGGAAGCATCCAAATGAAGGTACAGCAGAATTGGATTATATTTTGACTAACAGGAAATACATATTTCAAGATTGTAATGTTCTTAATAAATTTAACACAGGAAGTGATCATCGATTAGTAAGATGTAAGATACATGTTAATGTAAAACTAGAGAGAAAAAAATTATTAAGAAAAACAATATTTACAGGTGATATTCCTAATCTTCAGAAACATTATAATGAATTTAAATTAGAACTTACAAATCGGTTTCAAGTATTAGTAGATTTTAAACATGATTCAGATTTGAATGAAATTAATATGAAAATAACTGATACACTTTTAAAAACTGCAACAAAGATAGCTGGTAGAAAAAAGCAGCAATTGACCAATAAAATTTCTACTGAGACTAGAGAATTTATGAAGAAAAGAAGGAATATGAAGATATACAAAAATAATGCATTAAAAAGAATTGAATATCTTGATTTTGTAAAATGGTGAGGAAAAGAGTTGAAAATGATATAAGAAAGTATTACTGTGAACTAGCAAGGAAAGCTGTAGAAAAAAATAAAAGTCTTATGAATGTAAAACAACATTTTGGTATTGGTAGAAAATTTATATCTGCAATAAGAAAAAAAAAATGGAATTATTACTAAAAAGAGAGATGACATCATGAAATTGGTAGACGATTTTTATCAAGAATTATATAGTAATAAAAAACAAGTACCTCCTAAATCTATTACATCTTCCAAATTCCCCAGAATTTTAAATGAAGAAGTGAGACATGCAATTAAATGTATGAAGAAAGGAAAGGCTCCAGGTAATGATGGAATTATAATTGATATATTAAAAGAAGCAGGTGAAAAAATAGAATTTTTTTTAGCAAAGTTATATACCAAATGTCTAAATGATAAAATGTACTGGATGATTGGAAGAATACAGTAATAATATTAATATTTAAAAAAAAGGTGATAAAGAAGATATTAGAAATTACACACCTATCAGCCTTTTATCAGTTTTATATAAAATGTTTAATAAAGTAATTACAACTCGTCTACAGAGAACATTGGATTTCCACCAACCAAGAGAACAAGCTGGATTTAAAAGTGGTTTTAATACAGTAGATCATATCCAGGTATTGAGAGAAGTTATAGAAAGGACAAATGAATATGAGTTGTCATTATGTTTTGGATTTGTAGATTATTAAAAGGCATTTGATTCAATAAACATTTTTTCAGTGATTAAAGCATTGAATCATCAAGGTATAGATCTAGGATATTGTCATATTTTAAAGAATATTTATAAAAATACAACAGCAACAATTAGATTACATAATGATACTGGGAAAGTCAACATTGAGAAAGGAATAAGACAAGGTGACTCTATATCTCCAAAACTTTTTATAGCAGTGCTACAATAAGTATTTTGTGGATTATAGAGTGAAAATAAATTGAGATTATTTAAGTCATTCATATTTCACAGATGATGTAGTTGTTTTTTGCAAATAATTATTCATAGCTTCAGGAAATGTTGCAAGAGTTATCAGATGAAAGTAGGAAAGTACGACTAAAGATAAATGTTTAAAAGACTAAAGTAATGTTTAATCGATTTGTTCAAAATATGAAAATAAAGATTGATTATGATGAATTAGAAGAAGTTAACAGTTACAAATATCTTGGTCAGATTATTAATACAGATGGAAACATAATGGAGGAAATTAATCGTAGAATTAAACTTGGTTGGAGTGCTTTTGGTAGAAATAACTTGATACTAAAAGGAAATATGCCTATGTGTTTGAAAAGGAAGGTTTTTAACAAATGTGTTTTACCAGTTCTTACTTATGGATCTGAGACTTGGACACTTAATAGAAGCTCAATACAGAGACTTCAGACCACTCAAAGAAGTATGGAGAGATATCGTGTTGGGAGTAACAAGAAGAGATCGAAAATGCAATGTATGGGTAAGAGAACAATCAGGTGTTACTGACCTCATTGAAAAAATTAAAAGACTGAAGTGGAGTTGGGCTGGACATATTGCTAGAAGAGATGATAATAGATGGACAATTGAAATTTTAAACTGGATTCCAAGAGATTGTAAAAGACCCAGAAAGAGACCACATGTGAGATGGATGGATGAAATAAGAACGTGTGCAGGGATGATGTGGAGAAAAGAAGCTAAAAATCAGATAAGATGGATTAAACTTGGGAGAGACCTTCACCCTGCAGTGTTTGATAATGGTTGATGATCATGATTATGATGATATAAAATTGACAACAAGATGCTGATACATAAGATTGTGATAACTTAATTTAAACTAATTAAAAGCAAAAACAAAAACTTCATAATTTAACTTTAATATTTACACAATGAAAATACCTATGCTATTACTATTGATTCATAAGATAAACCTTACAAAGGTCTGCATTCAAAAAAACAATTTTAGTTTAGAGATTTAATACTCAAAACGTGCTTCATTGCCAATAAATTTATAACTAGCAGTCAAAAAATTTGTAGTCGGGGATTTTACATAATATACTTCAAATAAAAATAAAGCAATGTGATAAGATAATGTATTCATTAATTTTCTAATTGTAATTCTATTTAATATATTACTACCAGAATATATTTTGATTAGATAGTCACATGAAGTTAATGAAGAGTGATAAACTTATTAATTAAACATTTAATAATAAACTGTAATATTTTTGGAGGGTTATTTTGTGCTATAATATGTAGATTATTTTAAAGGCATTATAAAAGGAATTTTGAATTTTTATTTGAAAGGATATGTTTAAAGTAGAAAACAACAAAACTACAATTTAACAAAATATTGGTTCAGACAGAAATTTCTATTCACAAACTGACAATTAAATGAATTAAAAGAACAAGGAAATAATAGAGTGGATGTACTAATGATTATATAATAAAAAGTCAATGTAGATGTACACATTATTTTTTATTATGTAGTGACTTTAAAATTTACATTTAACATTTTTACTTTTTAGGATTATTCTTGTTAATAGTAGACTTCTGGTGATAATTATAATACTTATATTTAAAAACATGTTTTTATTTTAATATTATAAAATCGGAACGTACACACAAATGCAGATTAAAATTTAATTAGAAATTTGTATACAGTGCTTTTAAAAATTTTGGTGATGAAAAAAGAGATATTCCAAAAGCTTAATACATGAGCCTAATGTGCAGAGTTATAAATTTGGCATTAATTATTTGAATAATTAAACAGATTATGAAAGCATATAAATAAGCACATGAGATATCTTATGATGTTAGTGATATAAACATATTTTATTATTGGTATCTAAACACCATTTGTATGATTATTAGATGTCAAGTTTGCTATCTAATAATAGTGATAATATATTAATATAAATTACAATTTTAACTGAAAAAAATCAGTACATTATTTATAATATACTTCAAATGCAATTTTTTTTGTTTATTATTGCGAAGAATAAAAATTAGTACATAGTAAAACTAGACATCTGCAACTGTATTAAGTGTCATTTAATGTTAGTTAATTGTATATAATGCATATATTTAGGGGCTTTATAACTGGCACAAAAAATGTTGCTCATTGTATAAATAGATACGTGGGATATTAGAACCATAAACAAATCAAAGAATATATAGAATTTTTTGTTAAAATATAAAGTTGTAAAAAGAAAGTGAGGAAAAAAATAATAAAAAATATTAAATAACTTTGTCATCAAATGCAAAGAATTTAAGGCTTTATAACTGACACAACGGTGTTGCTCATTATATAAATAAATAATAAAATATTAGATGCATAAACAAATCACAATCTATACAAAATTTCTTGTTAAAATATAAAGTTGAGAAAAAACTAATAAATTAAATATTTTAATATCAAACACAAAAAAATATATTTTAATAGCTAAATAAAGATAAATTCATGCTTAGAGTAAAAGTTTTGAAAAAAAAATCCATGTGAATAAAAATTTAAAAATCATCATGGAATTTTTTAATATATTGAACCATTTACATATATATATATATATATATATATATATATATATATATATATATATATATATATATATATATATATATATATATATATATATATATATGATTCAGATATATTGGCATTTGGTTACATTTTAAAAAAAAGTAAAATTTAAAGATCATTTAAAAGAGGCAATTTAGTTTTTTTTTTTTTTAGTTAATATGATTTTTTTTTGATAACTATGATAAAAGTTATTTATGTATCGAATTGTCCATTTAATTAATGCAAAAGTGAAAAATTGGAAGGAATGTAGACACATGCAGATTGATAATCCAGATATAAAAAAATTGTAAATGTAAATGATTATGATGAGACTACTAATTACAAATGGTGAAAATAATTTATATAAAAAAACTTAAAACTAGTAAAAAATTCACAAAAATATCAACTAGTATTTTTGATTAAAAAAACAAAAGATAAGGATATATGCACAGAATTCCAAGGTTATAAAAAAGGCAGAAAAATCCTCTTGAACTAGGTCTTCTTTTTCTTTACACTGATCCTGGATCACAAAGGATCCAGGACCACTCTA
>JAQFVV010008238.1:0-36821 GCA_028023455.1 Epiperipatus broadwayi
ACAAAGAAACATGGTGGACAAACAGCAGGAATTCCAAAAACATCAAATTATTTATCTTGCAACATTTGCAAATCTGAATGCAGGGAATTTAAGTAGCTTTCAATATTTGCTACGGCAATCAGATATAGAAGCAATGGTTATCTAAGCTAAAAAGAATATTACTATAAAATTCAAATTTAAAAATAAAAATAAAATAAAAAAAAAAATGAATAAAAAAAATAAAATTAAAAAAAAAGATGATGTAAAATCCTATAATAATTCAAATTTAAAAATTAAGAAGTCCATGCTAATTCACAAAGAAACATGGCTGAGAAATCCAAAAACATCAAATTATTTATCTTTCCAACATTGCAAATAGAATTGGCAAATTAAGTAGCTTTCAATATTTGCAAACAATCAGATATAAAAGCAATGGTTATATAAGCTAAAAAATAATATTACTATAAAATTCAAATTTAAAAATAAAAATAAAATAAAAAAATGAATAAAAAAATAAAAATAAAAATAAAAAAAGAAAATGATGTAAAATCCTATAATAATTCAAAATTTAAAAAATTAAAAAGTCCATGCTAATTCATAAAGAAACATGGTGGTCAACAATGGGAAATCCAAAACATCAAAATTTTTATCTTTCAACATTTGCAAATATGAATCGGCAAATTAAGTAGCTTTCAATATTTGCAAACAATCAGATATAGAAGCAATGGTTATACTAAAGCTAAAAGAATATATTACTATAAAATTTAAATTTAAGCTAAAAAAAATAAAAAAAAATAAAAAAAAAATGAATAAAAAATAAAAATAAAAAAAAAAAAAAGAAAATGATGTAAAATCCTATAATAATTCAAATTTAAAAAATAAAAAAGTCCATGCCCTAATTCACAAAGAAACATGGCTATCCAACAAGCGGGAAATCCAAAAACATCAAATTATTTATCTGTCAACATTTGCAAATATGAATCGGCAAATTAAGTAGCTTTCAATATTTGCAAACAATCAGATATAGAAGCAATGGTTATATAAGCTAAAAAGAATATTATTATAAAATTCAAATTTAAAAATAAAAATAAAATAAAAAAAAATGAATAAAAAAATAAAAATTAAAAAAAAAGAAAATGATGTAAAATCCTATAATAATTCAAATTTAAAAAATTAAGAAGTCCATGCTAATTCACAAAGAAACATGGCGAGAAATCCAAAAACATCAAATAATTTATCTTTCAACATTTGCAAATATGAATTGGCAAATTAAGTAGCTTTCAATATTTGCAAACAATCACATATAGAAGCAATGGTTATATAAGCTAA
Organism: Epiperipatus broadwayi; assembly: GCA_028023455.1. NCBI lineage: Eukaryota > Metazoa > Onychophora > Udeonychophora > Euonychophora > Peripatidae > Epiperipatus > Epiperipatus broadwayi. The sequence goes on from JAQFVV010008238.1 coordinate 1,309, forward strand.
AAAGAATATTACTATAAAATTCAAATTTAAAAATAAAAATAAAATAAAAAAATGAATAAAAAAATAAAAATAAAAAAAAATAAAATGATGTAAAATCCTATAATAATTCAAATTTAAAAAAATAAGAGCGTCCATGCTAATTCACAAAGAAACATGGTGACAAATCCAAAAAACATCAAATTATTTATCTTTCAACATTTGCAAATATGAATTGGCAAATTAAGTAGCTTTCAATATTTGCAAACAATCAGATATAGAAGCAATGGTTATATAAGCTAAAAAGAATATTACTATAAAATTCAAATTTAAAAAATAAATTCCATGAAAATATGAGAAAGACCTACCCCCCCCCCTTAAAATCAAAATTTCTTCACTTAAATCGAAAAATAAAAATGACTGAAGATATATATATATATCCAAGAAATACATGGAAAGTACAAATTATAAAAATAAAAAAAAATAAAATAATGTAAAATCCTATAATAATTCAAATTTAAAAAATTAAGAAGTCTGTACTAATCCACAAAGAAACATGGCAGACAAACTACGGGAAATCCAAAAACTTCAAATTAATTATCTTTCAACATTTGCAAATATGTATCAGCAAATTAAGTAGCTTTCAATATTTGCAAACAATCAGATTTAAATGCAATTGTTATATAAGTTAAAAAAGAATATTACTGGTTTTGAAATTATGGCATATCATCAAAAAGAAGTCAAACGTAAAAACTTACCCACTCTCAATGAAGAAATTCTCATCCGAAAATAACTCAAATAATTTATCTATAAAGCAATTAATTGTTATCTGGCTTTCAAATTATGGCATATCTAAATTGATCAATAATATTTGAATAATTAAAAGCAATACACAAAAAATGGTAATCAATATAAAAATACAATACACAAAAAATAATTACCAAAGTCCTCCCAATCATTCTCGTAGTAGGCACTTGAATGTGTTCAGCATAAAAATCCATTAAGTAGACCATTATTTTGATTTAGAGTTCACATTTTAAATAGTAACAGAAGATTGAGTAATGGTGGTTATTTCATCTATAAAATACAGCAAAGATGTCAGAATTTTGCAGCTTTTAACACACTTGAATAGTAACACAAGCTTAAGTAACGATGGTTATTTTGTTTAATAAAGTACAGCAAAGATTGCAGCATTTTAAAGCTTTGAACACACTTGAATAGTAACACAAGATTAAGTAATGATGCTTATTTTGTTTTAAAAAGAACAGCAAAGATGGCAGCATTTTGAAGCTTTGAACACACTTGAATAGTAACACAAGATTAAGTAATGATGCTTATTTTGTTTAAAAAAGTACAGCAAAGCTGGCAGAATTTTGAAGCATTTTGGAACACATTTTAACACAAATAGTAAGAGAAGATTAGGTAATGATGGTTACAGCAAAGTTAACTGAAATTAGCAGATTATAATTTAGATTGATGGTATATTAATCGCTTGCAATATTGCATTGAATAGATCTTTGCCATCATGCAATCATTGCCACATGAATTTGTGTATGTAGGAATCAAGATGATGTTAAGCGGTCCCCCTCTTTGTTTATTGTGACATTTCAAAAAGCCCCCAAAGTCTTTCTACATTTTGGGTATGGGCCTCAGTAGTAGGATCGACAAAATTGTACAAATGATTCACTTTGAAGTGTTGGAAACCTTCAGCATTCAATACATCTGTTTTGTAAGCCTTCCAGCAGTCAATATGTATGGTGGATCCTGGTACTACATGTTCTTTAATGGCATCTAGAAGAGCAGATGCTGTTCGATCTGGAATAGCAACAATGAAACACTCTTTCATTTCTCTACATAAACCACCAAATATGCTGTGGAAGAATTCTTCCCTGTTGATTTTTATATTTACTAAATAAAGTTTCATCGACCTCTACAATTTTTCCTGGGTTTCCAATTTTGCAGGATGGTGAGAGAGCAGACTTTATTTACATATATCTCTTAAATACTGCTTCCATGCAATAAGTCTTCCTGTCCAAATCCAAATCATTTTTCCCAATTGCATGGTAAATTGTTTTTACTCCAGTAATAAATGATTTAGATGGATGTAACAAATGACAGTTTGCAGCCTTCCAAGCAGGTCCCTTTCTGAAGTGCTATGAGATATTGACATGCCTTAATGTTGCACTTCCATTGTGCCCTTGCATTCACATAAAGCTTCATTTTGTGGCCATTAATACAAACTTTTGAGAAGGCAGAACACTTTTACTTTGGAGGAACTCCACTACTTCATGTTCTGTCTTTGGTAAATACCAAACGTTCATCATTTTGAATAAAAAAAATGAATATCATGGAAAATGGACACTTAAATTTCAGCTGCTACTGATATTTCAGAGCTAGATTTTGAAATATTGCCTCAAAGTTTGTGCATATTTAATGTTGTATTCTTCTGCATCAGAAAATAATCCTTATTAACTTTGTCAAAAAATAAACATTATCCCAACAACTTGTATTTCTAACAATACAAAATAATTAACATGTCATAATACAATGAAGCAGGTATTTCAAAAGTCTAGTTCAGGTATGTTTGGATTAAATTTGTTGGCTTTGGAAATTATATTGTTCATGTAAAATGTCTACTACATCATATTTCATTTTGAAAGAACAAACTGTGATTTAATATATTACGGTGTGATTATATTTAATTGATATATGTATATGGATTTAATTCAGTATTTTCCTAAGAATCTCATATAGCATACATATATGATCAAATGTTTAGGATACTATTAACCAGTTTCTAGCAAATATGTTTATGTGGCTCCAATTGGCAGAGTGTCTTAAATAATTGGATGGTGTATCAGGTTGTAACTCATCACTACAGTATATTCAGTAAATGCCATTATGTAGATGAAGCTTCCATTTAGTATGAAATTATTTTTTATGAAAAACACTCTTTCCAAATTTAATTTTATGATTAATTTTAGCTATTATATTTCCATTTGTAATAACAATGTTATTGGTATATTTGTAACTGTTATCTTGCAATTCATAATTATATATATTTATTTACTTTTCAGAAAATGTATCAAACATTACTTTGGTACTTTTTTTTCATATGTGTTGATATATTACTCTAATAAGTTTTTTTTGAAGTTAAATATTTTAAATGAATGCTGTTGTATTTTTACTTTTAACCTTGTCCTAGTTATTGATGATTTTGTAGTTGTATTATGATTACTGTTCATGCTGAATGTCCCAAAATAATTTGTAATGTGTCTTGAAAATTCTATCTATTGACACTCACATCACAATTTTACCATGAATAGTTTTCATAAAATAAAGATGAATCTAAATTTCTTTTATTATTTTCTATTTGTTGATGTCAAAAGTTTTCATCAGATAAGAAAGCTCTAAGTTTCATAGATCAATTTGGATAAATGATTAACATTTGTTCTCACCAGGTTCATGAAACATAAAAATATTGTTATTGGTTTTAATGTTTTTTTCATTGTTTGATAGATATTTCTAACAACACATTTATTATTTGTATTTACGCTAGGGTTTTTGAATGATTTAAACACATGTAGAAGTTAAATTTAATATTTTGTTAATATAAATAAATAAGCTCATTTTTATTTCCTTAAATAAAAATGCTTTTAATATTTTATTATTTTAATTAGGTCTAAAGTATTTTAATTAATAATTGGTACATTTATAGAAAATGTAGATTGAAGTTTACCACCCATGTTTGTTTTAATTATCCATTCACAGAGATATCAAAAACATCTTGCAAACAATATGAATGACTAGAAGCTTTCATATTTAATATTATTTTTAATATTATTCTGAAAAACAAAACAAAATATACAAAACTACAAATGATTGTAATTAAAGAAAAATGGATATAAATAAAAAATAAAAAACTGGTCAGAGAAAGTACAGCATGAGTGTGCTACAATCATGAGTTCCTCAGTGGATTGAAATTTTTAATAGCACACATCATCACAAATGCAACTTCATCTTTATACAGTCATTATAACATACATTCTGCTAAATAGAAATTGATGCACTGTGCTTTTTGTTTTTTTCCTCATTGAATGATCCCAAATTTTAATCACTTATATAAACAAAATAAAGTAAAAGCTCGAAAATAATATTACACTAAATGTAATAAAATGCCATCAAATAATGACAACAATATTCACAATGTGTTTATATGTATATGTTATCATATATATATATATAAATATTAACTATATGTTGTGAAATGGAATTTATAATCCATGAAGTAATAAAGATAACAGTAACTTGTAATTCAATTTTTTTAATATTGTTTAATTTTAATAAGTTATAGAAGTTCTTCAAAATTTTTTTGAAAAAATAAATATAAACATATAATTGAGGCCCCTGAAAATGGATAACTAAGATAAACATGGGTGGGGGGACTTTCATCATACATCTTCTATATAACTAACTATTAATTATATATACTAGCAATAATTTTATTTTACCACATATTTTACTGCAAACTCTATTCACATTGAATATGGAAATTATTAAACAAAGAAATATAAAAATATCACAGATATTTTATTCTAAATAACTGAAACATGGATATTGCTTTAAAAATATAATCAAAAAATGTTTTTAACTCAATATATATGAAGTCTACGATGCTAATAGTTTTCTTTTTACTAAATCACTTTTCTATGCAACTGTTAATATTTCACCAATACTCCTGCAAATTTTATGCTACAAAACATAAATTAATGTAATTTTGACATATTATACTTTACCTCTGCCTGTATCTGATTAATGTTTTTGGTTGTTTGTTCTCTAGTTTGTAAGATTACTTAAAGAAAATTTATAAATTAATAAAAATAATTACGTTTTAATATTTTTTTAAATATTTTTTTAGTATTTTTACATAATTGTATAATAATTATTTAAAATGAAAATAATACACATGTACACTTTAATTTTACTTGCATGTGTTTTATTTTTAAAAGTAGAAGTTACTAAATTCACCATAATATTAAAAAAGTAAATAACAACTAGTATTTATATTGTGGTAGGATTATTTGAGTCATTATAAAACTAATAAGGGATTCAAACTCAGACCTTCACATGACCCTCAACTCTCCATGCCATCTCATATTGATGACCCACCTGATCAATATCAGGTGGATCAGCAATATGGGATGGCATGGAGAGTTGAAGGTTGTGTGAAAGTCTGACTTTTGAATCCCTTAAATATTATATTATATGTGTGCAGGTGTATGTAAGCATATACCGTGTATTAATTTAAAACTAATGAATGTAATTATCATATTTTATAATAGAATTTAATGGATTTATCAAGAATATACAATTACTCCTATTGTAGAGTTGTAATTATAATTTTGTTGAGTACAGGAAGTATATGTAAATACTTATAAGACAAGCTTTAACCTGTATCAAATGCACCTTAAAAATTTTATAATAGTCAAGCAATATTATTTTGCTGATAGAGGGACCTTCCAAACCATGACACATGATAGTGACTTTTATAAAGATAAAAGTGGCTTCCTTATCTTTAACCTAATTTTCTACTTATATAGGTCAATCTGAAGCATCATGATTTGGGAGCATGAAGTTGTTGTTCTCTTCACTGATTAAGTCCACAATTTCCTTTACCAATTAACCCTCATGAATATAATATGATACATAATTTATTTTAATTATATTATTTTATAGTATTAGATAATTTTAATCTATAAAAGTGGCATTATAATTGTTAAAACACATATATTGACAGCTGACTTATTATTTTCTAGAAACTATGGTAAACTTTCTCCATAAAAAGTCAAAATAAGGTGCAACATCGAGCAAACATGAAAAGTTTATTGATTACATGAAACAAACCTATAAATATGATTATATATAAAAAAATTGTTGAGGCTTTTTTATAAACTGATTTCAACCGCATCATATTGTGCTTAATTTAAAATTGGTCATATTGCTATCTTGTATTTCAATGACCATGGAATAGCAAAATCTGACAAACATATGCCTTAATGGCAAACGCCCCTCAAAAATGTTCTAAATGGATAAATAAATGTCGAATTATGTTTATTATCTTATATAACGATCCAAACGAAGTGGGAGATCGCATCGCACCGCACTGCACTACCAAAGGGCGCTATCTAGGCATTTGAGCCTAGAAAAATTTATAAAGTAGGCAGATATGCGCTGTTAGGATTCCACTTTATTTACATATTTAGATTGTTAGCCCATTGTCACTAGCTCAGCGGAGACGCAGAGATAAAAAAATATATAACCTTAGATATAAATATAAAAAAATAATAAGCCACTGCCAGAAATTAACACATAAAATATTTATTTACGCACATATAAAATAATATTTAAATTTTGAGAAATAAATTTAATGTTTATAATTTTATATTAATTTTTAATTTTACATTTAAAATAGCTTGCTATAATGTTTAATATTTTATTTAGAGGGTCGAGTATGAATGGACTACATAGGTCTGCATTTGAAAGGAAAATATTCTTCCCTGATTTAACCTTAGGCAACAAATTTCGCAATCAACTGGCGCCAATCCATCTGATACATTCATGTATTCAATGTAGCATGATACGACAACACAAAATACTATATTGTCAGGAATGTACATCTGAACAATAAGTAGAAATAGAGAAGACATTGACTCTCCACCAACAGGAATGTGACATCTGTGGGCAAGTAGATCAATAAACTAAAAACTCCATAGGAATGGACTGCGGTCTTCTGCCTACTTACAAACCCATCCATAGGCAAACAGAGGGTATGTGGCGTATATCTATAATCCTGCCCGTAGCGGATCTCATACTACATCTACTAATTACACAAATATATCCAATCCATTGAACCAATTCAACTACGAAATGAATAACCTAGGATTACCCTCCCTTAATACAACTTTACAAACTATATAGCCATTCACGCCCGACTTAATTTTAACATTTAAATACGTTCGCACAGATTTATTTAAAAATGTTGGGTATAGATTGATTACACAGATTCCACGGTCAAAAACATTTCAAAATAAACATAAACGATCAAAATACATAATTATTGATACCGACAATCGCAGAGGGAAACTTATAAGTAACCCAATAGTATTCACCATAAGATACTTGCGTTGTCACCAATAACTTAAAAGACATCCGAATAAATACATTTTAGATACTCACCGTAAGGTATCATTATTTATCAAATGTCTATATATTTTGATCAAATATGAAAACCAAAATCTAATTAACCGCAAATGAATCCATGCAAGCATCTATAGACAACTTAAATGTAATGCATTTAATAATTTCTACAATAAAATATTACTACATATAAAAATATTAAAAGGGAAATGATTCTTTTAACAATCGGGAAAGATATAAAATTAACCATTATTAATTTGATTTAAAACTTACAAAAAGTCAGATAAGAGTCCATTTTAAATAAGTCGGCTTGTTTATTAATTTGTTCAACGTGATGAAAGTTCTTGATTGATTTTAAGAATTGTTCCTTTCCTATAGCTTACAGTAGCAGAACTCCCGTTTCCTGGTGTCAATGTCCACGGAGTCTTTAATTGAAAGATCGATCTAATGTTCAGGAGGTGGCATTTGCTGGTTCATGGTATCAGTCATTTCATTTCAGAGATAAGTGGGAGAGAATGATAAAGTGCATCTTTATCGCTCGTCTCCCCAACCAAGTTGAAAAAAGCTTCATGAACTCAATATTTTTTTCTTTTTATATCATCCACAAGGATTCACTGAACAAAACGTCACTGCTCTGTTTTTTCACCATGGTCTGAGCCAAGGCTTAGTGCTTCCATTGGTCAAGCTAAAATTTCTTTCTTCTCTTATCTAACTTTCCATCTGACTTTTTAATTAAACAGCTTGTAGATAATTAATAAACAACCATTTCCTTTTATAGATTACAGGAATTAATTAATACCTGTTTTTATTTTAACTTACGTTATTTTTTTATTAAAATATTTTTATATTTCAATCTTGTATTTTTTTATTTAAAAAAAATACATTCAAATACTTTTTTTTTTTTTGTTTATGAAAAAAAAATATTTTTAAAGTTTAACATCTGTGCGAATATATATATTTAACAATGTTTTAATTTTAGCGTTTAGTTTTTTACTTTTATTTGCGAACTTTTAAGTTTTTATTTTAAATTAATGTAACGACATATTTATATATCATTACATATCAGTAAACTTCCTCAAAAAACAAAAAACATTAAAAAAAAAAAAAGAATTTACTTAGTGTTAGTAATTACATTATACAAATTTGTTATATATGAAATTTCAAAAGGACAAAACTTTTTTTTTTTAAAAGACAAAACAGTAATTACAAATATAATGATAAAAAAAAATTTGACTGATGATTTCCTACTACCAGCTAAATTTCTGCCCCCTCCCTTCCAAGTTTCTTTTCTTCTACCTTTAACTATTACTTAAGCAAGTTGAACGATTAGATTTTAATTTAACAAGACTTTTTTTTTTTAAAAAAAATTATGATTTATAATTATTATTACATTTTATTTATTACTTTTTATTCCTCGTATTTCTCTTTACATATGCGCAATTTTTCTTACTGGCAGCACTTTTTACACAAAATTCATAACTTTATATAATACAAACAATATATTCTGATTTCAGAAAAAATATTACGGGCTTCATTTATTTTTAACATTCTCAGGGCACTCGTGTTTATTCAAGATAGGAAATTTCAGCATCAATTCCCCTTCTCAGGGTCAATCTCTGAGGTAAGGCCACACTTGGGACGCCAATTATAACGATCCAAACGAAGTGGGAGATCGCATCACACCGCACTGCACTACCAAAGGGTGCCATCTAGGCATTTGAGCCTAGAAAAATTTATAAAGTAGGCAGATACGCGCTGTTAGGATTCCACTTTATTTACATATTTAGATCGTTAGCCCATTGTCACTAGCTCAGCGGAGACGCAGAGATAAAAAAATATATAACCTTAGATATAAATATAAAAAAATAATAAGCCACTGCCAGAAATTAACACATAAAATATTTATTTACACACATGTAAAATAATATTTAAATTTTGAGGAATAAATTTAATGTTTATAATTTTATATTAATTTTTAATTTTACATTTAAAATAGCTTGCTATAATGTTTAATATTTTATTTAGAGGATCGAGTATGAATGGACTACATAGGTCTGCATTTGAAAGGAAAATATTCTTCCCTGATTTAACCTTAGGCAACAAATTTCGCAATCAACTGGCGCCAATCCATCTGATACATTCATGTATTCAATGTAGCATGATACGACAACACAAAATACTATATTGTCAGGAATGTACATCTGAACAATAAGTAGAAATAGAGAAGACATTGACTCTCCACCAACAGGAATGTGACATCTGTGGGCAAGTAGATCAATAAACTAAAAACTCCATAGGAATGGACTGCGGTCTTCTGCCGACTTACAAACCCATCCATAGACAAACAGAGGGTATGTGGCGTATATCTATAATCCTGCCCGTAGTGGATCTCATACTACATCTACTAATTACACAAATATATCCAATCCATTGAACCAATTCAACTACGAAATGAATAACCTAGGATTACCCTCCCTTAATACAACTTTACAAACTATATAGCCATTCATGCCCGACTTAATTTTAACATTTAAATACGTTTGCACAGATTTATTTAAAAATGTTGGGTATAGATCGATTACACAGATTCCACGGTCAAAAACATTTCAAAATAAACATAAACGATCAAAATACAAAATTATTGATACCGACAATCGCAGAGGGAAACTTATAAGTAACCCAATAGTATTCACCATAAGATACTTGCGTTGTCACCAATAACTTAAAAGACATCCGAATAAATACATTTTAGATACTCACCGTAAGGTATCATTATTTATCGAATGTCTATATATTTTGATCAAATATGAAAACCAAAATTTTATTAACCGCAAATGAATCCATGCAAGCGTCTATAGACAACTTAAATGTAATGCATTTAATAATTTCTACAATAAAATATTACTACATATAAAAATATTAAAAGGGAAATGATTCTTTTAACAATCGGGAAAGATATAAAATTAACCATTATTAATTTGATTTAAAACTTACAAAAAGTCAGATAAGAGTCCATTTTAAATAAGTCGGCTTGTTTATTAATTTGTTCAACTTGACGAAAGTTCTTGATTGATTTTAAGAATTGTTCCTTTCCTATAGCTTACGGTAGCAGAACTCCCGGTTCCTGGTGTCAATGTCCACGGAGTCTTTAATTGAAAGATCGATCTAATGTTCAGGAGGTGGCATTTGCTGGTTCATGGTATCAGTCATTTCATTTCAGAGATAAGTGGGAGAGAACGATAAAGTGCGTCTTTATCACTCATCTCAACCAAGTTGAAAAAAGCTTCATGAACTCAATATTTTTTTCTTTTTATATCATCCACAAGGATTCACTGAACAAAACGTCACTGCTCTGTTTTTTCGCCATGGTCCGAGCCAAGGCTTAGGGCTTCCATTGGTCAAGCTAAAATTTCTTTCTTCTCTTATCTAACTTTCCATCTGACTTTTTAATTAAACAGCTTGTAGATAATTAATAAACAACCATTTCCTTTTATAGATTACAGGAATTAATTAATACCTGTTTTTATTTTAACTTACGTTATTTTTTTATTAAAATATTTTTATATTTCAATCTTGTATTTTTTTATTTAAAAAAAATACATTCAAATACTTTTTTTTTTTTTGTTTATGAAAAAAAAATATTTTTAAAGTTTAACATCTGTGCGAATATATATATTTAACAATGTTTTAATTTTAGCGTTTAGTTTTTTACTTTTATTTGCGAACTTTTAAGTTTTTATTTTAAATTAATGTAACGACATATTTATATATCGTTACACTTATAAAATATTTTTAAAAGAAATGAAAATATAAAACCTAGATTTAGATCTTGAATGTTAAATTATATATAGGAATATAACTTTTATTCACTTACTCTCATCTCCAAAAAATCTTTTCTTGGCAAAGTTTTCTTAATTAACACCAGTGTATTGAACATTTATTTGTCAAATATGAATATAAGTATTCAATTTTTATCTTCACTTGGAATGTATTTAACTACTGGGAATTCATTGTTTGAAAAAATGAATTTTAAATAGAGAATTATATCATTTGTGAAGTGAGAAGTCTATTAATAGTGAACCCAGCTATGTACTCTGATCACCATATCTTGTTGGATGGTATACCAGACTAAGAAATGAAATTGAGTGATTGTATTTAGAGATTTATTTGATTATATCCAAGACTAGAGGTTGGACTGATGTCTCAATAACAACCAGATGTCCAGGTGGGCAAGTTTAAATTCCATGACTCTGAGTTGTTCAAGTTTATTTGAATGGTAGAACAGTGTCATCTGGTGTTGTCCAAAAGTAAAAGATGAATCATGTATACCAAAATGTATATAGAGTAGTAAATAGAGTTGCATGGATGGAGGGGATGGCATATCCTGTCTAAGTTTCAAATATGATAATGAGTGTGGAGGTGATCTGCCTGTATGTGGTCTGTAGAATTACTCAAGTGCATGGCAGGGCTCAGAAGATGTGAAATATATGGTTCTGGTTTTTTTCTTCACAGTGGAAGATATCAGAAAGAATTGATTATAATTTATAATCTGTAATATCATAGGAAATGGGAGGTGGGAAGGGCACAATGATTGTGTCTTAGGAGAAAAATGAAAAAAACTTTGGTTCTGATGAGTACTTTTTAATGTTTTGGAGTAATTGTCTGATGTTGATGCCAAGAATAGATAAACAGAGATCAATGGGCAGATATATATGCCATAAATTGGTGTAATTTATTGGGTTTCTGAGGTTTATTTTATGAAAATGTCTTGAAATGTACATATTAGCAATGATTGGTATCCATGTTTGAGAGTGGCTATGTCATGGGAGCTATGTGTATGAAACATTCTAGACCTGGAAAGCATTTTTAATGACAGTGATGACACTTTTCTGAATGTGGAAAACTCTGATGGAATATGGTCTAACTCATTTCAGAGAGATAAAAAGCTGAGGGATCTGGTGGAGACAGATACCATCTTTCTGTACCATGGCAACTTATTACAAAGTGATGAAATATAGATCTAATGGATTAGAATGTTCATTTTGGTTATTGTACAGATATTATTATTATTGTTATTATTACTATTGAAATCATAAATGTATTATCTGTTAACATTTTATCTTTCAAATAAATTAATATATCGATAGTGTGAAACTGTAATTACATTCACTCACTATTATAAGTGCAATCTCATTTCTCCCACAATAAGTTTTAATATTTAAGTTGAGATATAAGTTCTACTCACTATTTTCAAATTACTGTGTCCTTTTCTAATGAAAATAAATGAACAACTTTACCAGTATTTTAACTCATATTATTAATTTAATTATCTTCTTTTCCATGAACTTGTCATATAGTCACTTTCAACTGAGATTCGTTGTGTGTATTACTCTGAAGAGATTTTTGACGGATTGTTAAAATGATTATTTGTTAATCTACCTCAAACATTTTATTTTACTAATATATACAAACTTTCATTACATTTTTCAGCATATTTACTTTTAATTCACTGTTATTTATTTTTAGTTTTACAGTTTATTAAATTTTTTAGACAAGCTTGACAAATAAGGATTCTATATTTTATATATTCTTAGTGATGTCTTGAATATCATTGTGGAAATGGTATATGGTATTGTTATAAAGAGGAAAATTGTAAAAGTCATAATATAGCAGCTAGTATGATGATATTGGATAGAATTGCACTGGTTAGATATTTTAAGGTACTACCATCTAGTATATATAGATTTCTAAATATTGACACTGTTGCTGAGAAAAATATACCGTTTCAACAGCTTGTGTAAACATAAAAAGAAAGTGACCATTTGATACTTTAATTGTTTAATATTAACCTAATTAAATAATAAATATGATTATGGTTAGTAAAACATCAAGGACCCAGAAAAATATATCTACTGAACTGGTTAGAAATCTAATGAGGATATAGTCAAATTATTTTGGATTGAAAATATTACTATGTGTTTTAGTCTATGCTGAGGCAAAAATATAAAAGGTGGATGCTGGATAAGACATGCATTAGATTCAAAAATATAGAGGTCCTGCTTCCAGTACCAAGGCTCTTCACTGATTAAATATATTAGCTATAATCTAGTCTGGGGATATTGAATGAAAGAGCACTACTATATAACATCTATTGGTTACAAAATCTTACACTAGATGGTACTACTAAGGGAAAAAATCGAGCTACTGTTTATCACTTATTTCTACTAATGCTCCTAATATTATTTTTTTTAAAAAAAAAGCAATCACTTTCATCATATTTGAGAATGAAAATTATTTTATGCTTAATGATTTTTTTACCTTAGTGATAGATTCTTCTCTCCACATCATTCCAAAAAAAATTAATCCAAATATTAAATTCACAAATATTTTTTAAATCTTTTACAATATTTTGGAATCTCTATCATCCTTTAAATGGTTGTCTATTGTCATATTTTCTACTGGCATAAACAGAACATTTCTATTTCAATGTTGTCCATGATATTTGTACACCCACCATTATTGTTACTCTCAAAACAGATCAGAAATACATTATTGTGGGATAAGGTTAATCAGCTTAATAAGCACACTTTTTATACCAATCTAGTATTTGAAAAAAAAAGATGAATTAAAATTTGTAAAATATGATTTTTATAGATCTAAGTTTTCAAATGTATAGGTTTAATTTTATTCAATATTGAACATTCATTTTGAAATGCTCAATCAAATTTAATTTTGTGATTACTTTCTTCCATTATGCTTTCCACCTATGTTAACAATATGATCAAGATACTTATGGTATTTTGCTTTTTTTAATTTCCAATATTTAAATTTTGCTTAATTTAAAAAACTATTGAACTTTGACCATTTAAGCCAACTATTTATTTTATGATTCATATAACATTAAATGAAATGTAAAATAACCATATTTAGATGACTGAAGTAGTCTTTATTTATTTATTGTTTCTTTAATTTTGAATTTACACCAAATATTTCTATTAAGCAACACTTTCAGACGATGTGATCTTTTGAAAATCATTGATGTTCCTTTTTTTAGTCTAAACATAAATCTAATCCCTACTGATGTCTTGATAAATAAACTCTAAAATTTTGACACTGTTTTGGGTCTATATTAATATACCACCATTAATAATACCACATAAAAATGCTTATAGAGTTAAATTCCCGTCCTAACTACAAATCTTTAGCATAATTAATTGATTTTTTCATTGTATTTTCCTTACTCTTGTTCCTACAATTTCTTTTCACAGTTGAATGACTTCTAATATGCTAAGTTAAATTTTCCTTTGTAATTTCTAATATTTTATACTGAGTTTTTCAACCATCTGTAAATCATTATTATTTAGACTTAAATATACCTTTCCAGCACTTTATTTATTTTTTCATATATTTTTTTAAAATAATTTGATAATTCATAAATTTCCGAATCTTTTTCAATCTTCAAATATTTGTTAGCATTTATTATATTTTACTTATAAGATTTTGTGTTATAATGGCTTTTTTCTTTGCTTTTTAATACTATATAATTATTTCTAGAATTCTTCTAAACAACTTTATGCTTTCTCAGTTGTAAATTCAGAAGCAATTTTCATTCCAATTTTAAGTTTTTGTATTGAGAGTCTCTGTTATATAGCTTTACTTGCTTATTTACATTTTTTAAATTAACATTTCTTATTTTTCTATATTTTGCAGAATATTAATTGATCAATTTTTTTAAATAATTTCTTTTGGATATTTTTCAGTTACTTTCAATCCTTCAATGTCATTTGAAAAATTATTAGTGAGTTTCTGCTTATTTTGAAACTTTCTTTATATGGATGAGACCTACAAAGTATTAATTATGTTCATACGTTTTTGAAGGTGGTAATGTTAAATGAATTGCAAGTTGGAGATTAAATTCGTTTGTATATTTTAGAAGGTTTGGGAATATAACGTTTACACAGAATTTTAATTCCTAAGTAAGAGGTAGTATTTATTTAATACTTTGATTGATGTTATTGTCCTTCTTTTTAATAAGTTTAAATAGTCATTTTAAAATGTTTAAAGCAAAAAGATCTTGGTCTCAGTGTGGCCTTTGAGTGTTCCATCTTCAGATTTTCAATTGGGTGGACAATTGAAGAGTTGGAGTGTTGAGTGGATTGAAGCCTGTTCATTAAAGTATAAAGATTGGCAATCTTAATATATATATGAGCACTTATTGCATTATGTGTAGAGATGATAATCTGGACCAACTGATGATTGCTGGTTTAGCATGAAATACGAATATTGGTGATTATTTATCTTTTCAACATATACGTGTTCAGGTGTATCAGTGTTATGAGATAGAGTGGAGAGTGGTGGGTCAAATGAAAGTCTATGTTCATATACCCTAAATATTATATATATATATATATATATATATATTCTAACCTAATAAATAAGAGATTCCAATTAATTAAATCAATTTGGAAGGCCTCAACCCTTCCGACTACGCTTCGTATAGGCCGGGTAATAAACTTTACTTTACCCAATAATAATAATTGCTCAACGTTAGGTTAGTTCTATATTAATTCAGCTACAGCGATATGCAGTTCAGACAGAGATAGAATTTAAAAAAAAATATCATTAATAAAATAAATTTAAAAGAAAATTATTAATAAATTACCATTCTTTCTCTGTCCAAAACACATTCTCTGGCTGTAAGTACGTGCACTGTTCGACAATGATGATGATGATTTTTCATGTCATTGTTAATATTACTGACTAAAACAAAACATTCATTAATTTGCCAATATGATCTCAATATTTTTGTTATTATACAATTAGATGTTTCAATCTCTTAAGCCATGCCACGCTTGTAATATTGATCTGAATTTGATCAGTTATTAATTTAAGAGCACTTATAATAATGAAACTA
The DNA here is from genome assembly GCA_028023455.1 of Epiperipatus broadwayi. Taxonomy (NCBI): domain Eukaryota; kingdom Metazoa; phylum Onychophora; class Udeonychophora; order Euonychophora; family Peripatidae; genus Epiperipatus; species Epiperipatus broadwayi. The sequence continues at coordinate 17,396 of JAQFVV010008238.1, forward strand.
ATCTCAGGGTTCTCTGTTATATTTAAGAAAATTGCTCGGCAGTATTGTGTTGTCGCATATGACTGACATTCTGGTCGGCTGTAGGAAATATTTACCTTATTTAAATTCCAGGTGTCTGCATCCACACATTAACTATTATAATATTTAATGAGATGATAACCATATTCAATAACAACGCATAATTTTGAATAATAAAGCCTTTTAAATCCAGAATCTCAGTCGGAATGATGAAAAGACAAGGGTGCTTTTGTGTCCTTCCATTATCCATGACAACACAATAATTTAACTAAGATTTATTACTTAGACACTTCCTTAAATGTGTATTCAACAATGTGCAACCAAAGCTAGTAGTTTGGGAATAAAGTGATTTTACACACACATAAAATAAAATAAAATGTCTTGGTCTGAAGTTTTCAATTCCATAAATAATTTTTATTAAATTAAAATATAATGAAATATTCTGATCTGCTTACAATTGTCTATCTGGTGTATTGAAGTTAAGATTTCATAAATGATTTCGGGCTCAAGAAAAATATTGCAAGTATTATGCAAATACACTTTTATTTAGCACATAAGAAAAATGACTCAAAACAACTTGTAACAAGACGATAATTTATTATTAACTTATAACAAAATTCTAATTTATTATTATGGTTTAACAAAAATATCTTTTATGATTAACATAATAAACAAACATATACAATTTATTCGATCCCATATGGATAAACAAAATATAACTAATATTAATTCGTCTATACTTTTAGACTTGGATTCGAACTACCTCTTCATCTTCTTTTTACATTTATGCAAATTGAATATAACAAAATAAATAGTATTATCGATACATTAACTCATTCGTTTAGTGTATCTTTTATGAACGGTTACTTATATTTATTGACTAACGATCTGTTTTAAAACAAAAATAATCTGATTCTAGGCAAGGCGTACAAACGATTTTTATTATCATATCTTTAATTAAATGATAGTTTTTATTTAGATAACTTATTATAATTTATGGGTTACGTATCAGAAGTTACACTTATTATTTTAATATTTACCTTAATAACAACTGAATTTGTTATACACACTGTTTTTCTCAGTATAAGTTATATTGTGAGTGCTACTTAATCATTAACCTGAATTAAACCTAGTATTTGAACCCTCTATTGGCAAATGAAAATTTTTAATCACGCAATTTTAAAACTTACTCTCTCCATTGACTTACGTGTGGATTACCAGCACTATTCCGTCGCACAATTCAGACATTGATCATATACACTAGCACGCTACTTATACTAAATGGAGCTTGAGGAATTAACCTCCAATATACCCGTTATCTTGCCATAACTTTCTAAACAAACACAATATTCAACACCTTCCGTGGTGGATTTATCTCTATCTTCTCATGAGGAATAAGGAATAACACCGAAAGGCTGTAGAGTTAACTACTATATTAAAATAGTTTGGTGGGTCCTTGCCTCTTAATTGGGCATAATAGGAACACATACCAAATATAATCCTCTCCTGGGATTTTAACGAATGAAATACACTAAATACTATATAAAGTACTGATCGTCCTAACTATGAGAAGCGATCACTTGGGTTATAAACATACCCGAAAACTAGATTTATCTATTCCCCTCATGGAAAATAAAGCTTTTGGGGAGATTATTTTCTATCCCACAAAATAGATACATTACAATTATTACTTAGGCGCATATTAAGCCTATACCGATGCTATATCGGGACAAGACAAGCAAATACACTAATTACACTAAATTTATGTTCCGGGGTATACTTAGATCAGCGTCTGATATCAATGGATATCACAGAATACAATAATAATTTTCACTTTTGCCAAAGAAACATTCAACAAATAATAGGAAGTATAGTATTTTGAAATAAACCAAGTGAATGCGTTAATAAAGAATAATTGGGAATAAGTTCCTTAATTAACATAGTATAAATTTGTTTCAAACTTTAAATAAGTAATATTTTGTATAGCACTTCTCTTTAATTACTTCTGATAATTTTAACTAGATATTTTGCCTATTAAGTATCTAAATTTTTATTCTTTTACGCATCTAACATCTAAATTGATACTCATAATTACATATCATAAGTAAACACATTTTATAAAGGAAAAAAAATTTTTTTCATGTCAAATATAAATTTAACCTAGAATAATTACATGAAAACATACCTTTATGATTACAAGGTCATTTAAATATTACTTGGATACAGCCTTTAACCTGTTGATATAAAAAAAAAAATACACATAATTTTACAGATTAGTAAAAAAAAAAATCATTACTTAACAAGTGCTTATAATATCACTAGAAAAATGTTTTCCGTTGGGCACTTTATTCAGATGAAGAACTTGATCCATTCGTAGTTCACGAAGCAAATTTAAACAAGAAACACATTTTATTATTTCATTTATAAAAAGTTGCCTTCATTCTGGTGCACTTAATAGTAGGCAAAGAAAAACATAGCAGCGTGGATTTTAATTCTTCCTTGAATTAACTGCTATAATTTTGGGATCCAAGAAAACAATACAGATTTTAACATTACGAATATTTGACGATAAATGATCACATATACAATTCTTTTCTTTTTACGATTGGCGATACGTATCATTTTTAGCTAGCTGGCTTATGAATAAAAGAATGCGCAAATTTTCCAAAATATTCTTATAATAAGGACTGCAGCTGACTTACATGGATATAAAGTTTTATTACTCCAATGGATGTATAATATAACCTATTATATTATGGTTATAATTACGTCACTAATGTTTGTAGTTTTTATTCCTACTCTAGGAATGGTAATTTTTCTTTGATAAAGAATTCTCTGTAAATGCACACATACAAATTTTCCGATATTTGCCTTGAGAAAATTTATATATATATTTTTTTTTTAAAATATACAGGTGCATAGGTAAATATCATTTATTATTTATATTATCTCTAGATAATTTTCAGTGAATAAAACATATTTTAACGTGGGGAACTTGCATTATTTTCTAAAGCAGACAATTTCTGTTAGAAAGAGCGCAAAATTTTTGGTTAAATTTCCTTGGCTTTTATAATATGTCTTTTAATTCTAGTTTTTCTTTTATACCACAAAAAAGGCAAAGTTAACAAATAATTGATTATTTCTTGGAAATTACTTATCTTGTTTAGTTTAACTCTAATGATATTTTCAGTGATTGCTGTAGTCGATACGGTAATCTCGAACTTTAGCATAAGATAGTACATTTTTGAGTATAAAAAGCTTTAAAATAGGTAGAGCAACAGAAGCTTATGGATGTCTTATCAAAATATTTTAGCTAGACATGATATTGTTAAAATGTTACTTGAATTATATTTATTTCTGCAATAAAAAATATAAAAATTTGTTACCGAATTTCAGCACTGCTTCTCCTTGTAAAACTAATGTCAGACTAGATTTTCTACAAAGTTTCGCGGTTTTCTTTTAGCGACCTCTGACAGAAAAATCATTATTTAATTATACATAAACAAAGGAAAGGAAAAAAAAACTTATTACAGTTATATATTTCTGTATGATTTAAATGGATTACAAGGTAATTTGACAAATAATGAAAAATAATAAATATCTTTAACTAATAATGCTTATTAGTGATGTATAATTCTGTATACATTATTATCTAAATAATTTAAAAAAAATTATCAGAAGTTATTGTGCTTTATGATAAGACATCCACTCTCCCCTCTACCCATCCAAAATCAATTACTGTTTATGAGATGTGCTTTTATACTATATTAAAGTGCTCTTATGGTTAATATTTTTTTATTAAATTATTCACGCTCTTCTTCAAAATGACATTGGATTACCAAATTTTTTAGTTATTTGCTTAAAATACGTTAAAGTGAGTAAATAGCATACTTTATTAATCACTTAATATTATTATTATTTTACTTTTTATTTCCTAGAAAAGGATTGCATTGTTTTCCTGTGGAAATAATGCTAAACAAACCAAGTGTCAATAACACTAGGTTACAATATATATATATATATTGATACAGGTATGTGATAGGTCTGTATTTAAGTGATAACAAACTATTTAATAAACATCAAACTATTAACATTCTTTTTATTTACTTTTCCTAATCGATCTTAAATTAATTTGTATCAAGTGATTTAAATAAGTATAATTAAACACTTCTTTTACAATATTATATATTTATTATACAATAGAACATATATATCTTTCAAAACTTCACTGTCTTAAATTAGATACTTATCTTGATAAAGTTATCATTTAAATAAACTTGTTCACATTTACAAAATATGAAATATTATGAAACTGTAACAATATAATGAAAAAAAAAGTGCATTATATATAAATTTCAATATTTATAAACCACATCCTTATTCTTGTTTTGTTTTATTATTTCTTATATATATTCAGAGTAAATATTCTCCGATACGATTGTAATTCTTTAAGTTTACACACATAAGATGGTAATATATACATGTTTACATTTACGTTAGAGAATATTTACTTTGCTAGTGAAATTTATTCTTTGAATGAGAAAATAAGCAGATCTTTTATAATGCTTCATACATTATGAATTAATTAGTTTAATAAGCTCTCAGATAACCTTACAACTGGAATGAATGGAAATATTTTTATTATGCTATACGTTGTTAATGTTTTGATAACCATTTATATATTAACTTTGTACAAAGTTGTTAGTTGATAAATATCACGATTGATTATTTTTCTGCTAGAAGAAAGTAAACATGTTTTTTTTTTTTTTTTCCATTTTCTATTTATCGCAACATCTTCTTATTTCAATTCAGACTTTAGAAAAATAAAATATTTATAAAATCTAAATACTGTCTAACGCTATACAAGTAATTAGAAATGAAATAGAAATTCATATAACATTACAACACTAGTCAAAAACAAAATTTTGCTAAAATTCTTCTACATCCATTGGTTCATCTATTAACAGATAGACCATTTCACGTAAAATTGTACTGAAAATACAACATATATATATACAAACAACGAATATCTTCATGAGATTGATGGCCTCAGATTCATAACATAGGAAAAAACAGTTATGAATTATTATTTTTAACGATTATGAAACAAAAATATACAAAATAATGTTTATGACGTAACTGTGTTTGTGCACTCTTGATAAATATGTCTACTTAGAATTACTTCCAGTGACTGTTATCATTTGATAGTTAAGAAATACAAAAATTTAATCTGCCTAATTGCTTTATATTTCTAAGATTAGAAATGTAAGTATGTCCTTGAAAGTAGAAGCGATACATACAAGATTAAATTCATTTTCATTTTATAAAGAAGATATTTTAGCCATCAGTATATTATAATTTATAGGTTTATTATTAAAAATTGCATTTTGTTGGCTGAATTCCAATGTTGTGGACAATCAATTGATTTTAGATCTATTTTCATATTACCAGTTAATGAATAAATGTTTAGAAAGCAGAGAAGATATTCTTTATTCATAAGTAAAGTATTTGTATCTAATGGTATTATAATGAATAATAAAAGTAATACTTTGTTATTAACAACATTGTTGCTAATAATATAATATAACGTTTTCTGTTTTGCTAGGCCTCTACACGCTAATATAAACTGCGTGCGAGTTGTTCAAGCTATGTCAAAAAAGAAAAAAAGTTGTATTTCTATTCTAAAAACATAGCTATATTTCCTGATCAACTCGGCCTATTAATTGTTGAGAATTATGCTATCGATGAAATCAGCTTTTAATTTATTTAATATGGGCACCAGGACTTTTTATTCTAAAAAGTCGGCTGAAGTCATCAAATAATGTCTCACGAATAAAAAAAGAAAAATACTTTTAACTTAATCGGTATTGCATCATACCGTAATGAAAATTATTTTTTTTAGATTATTATTCCTGGGCTTATTCAAACATATTGGCAAAGGTAAATTATGTTTTAAATCTTATTAAACTAATAATAAATTAATAAAAGATAGTAATAACTATTATTAATAATGCACAAATGAAAATTGGTATTAGAAAAATTTTTTATTCTAATAGATTAAAAAAATAAAATTTGAAAGACAATTATTTATCAAATAAATTGGAGAGAACACATTTAATTCAGATGTGAAATATTAATATAAAATAATAACAGTTAAACAATTAAAAAGTTCTTGATTAAATAAGAGTCTCTTGATCAATTAAATTAAAGTCACTATTGGGATCCTTTTATATGTATATTTTTAAGAATTGTTTGCGAACGCATAAATTTGTCACAATCAGGATAATGAAGCATAACTTACCGGTAAGTTTTAGTGAATTCACGGTGGTTGTAGATAACTATGCATAGCTTTTTGGGGTTAAAATGAGCTCACGGCCTTTGATTATTAGTTGATCTTGTGGTCCATTCTCCTAGTCGGTCACAAAAGCTTTTCTGGTGTACATCTTCAGGCATGGTGTTCGCAGAAGCTCCGGTTCAATCCGACATGCCAAATTACTTCAGCATAGAGCGATCTTGGATATATTATTGTTATCCAAGACCAACTAGAGAAACCAATGAACAAGACATTCTTCAAACTGACCTCTGCCTTTTATAGTAGAGGCCCAGTTTTCCGGCTTCTGCACATGCTATTATCATGGCGTTTTGTGTTTATAATCTTATACAGTCTTTATCATTTTTCAATTACTAAGTTCTCATTTTTTTATCAAGTTTTTCAGCCATGTTTAATTAGCTAAAATATTTTTCTTTTAGCTTATCTTTTTACTTGCTTTTGGAATTCTTTTGTTCTCTCCAATTCTACTTTTATTTCTAATTACATTAAAAAAAATACGAAAGAATAATTTAACTTTCATTGTACGTTTTTTTTTTTTAAAAAAAAAAAAAATTATAGTCAAATAAAAAATCTAAATTTACTTTTATTTTTTTTTTTAGCTTTTACCAAATGCCAATATATTTGCAATGTATATAAATAAACATTACAATACCACCAGCGCTAGGAGATGAGAATAAAATAGGGGTTTACACTAATTTTATTCTTAAGTTTTTAAATTCATATTCATGTTTTTTTTAGTAGTAGCATGCTGATATGTCAAGTAGACTCATTCAACAAGTGATGTTTGGCTTTAACACCCACTTTTAGGTCTAACATTGCAAGAATGAAAAATATTTCACATTCATCTGTGTCCTTTCCGCTTTAATATTAACGATAAGAAGCCCAAGTTATAAGCACTAACGAGCGTTGCTCATCGTTTTGAGTCTTACAGGCTCATGGCAACTTTGTCTGCCTTGATCCGCCTTCCCCTCTATTGGGATCCCTGCTAGAAATAGCCTGATGGGCATATAAAGTTGGTCTTATGTTAATATACTATGTACTAGAACTCAGGGCTATGTTTTTCCCCTCTTCAGTAACTGCCTACCTGGTCAAAAACTTGTGACTTACGTCTACATCAGCCACGATCGTGTTTTTTTTTTAGACATATCAAAAAAATATACATATATTTTTTTCTTTCTGGAAGTCATATTAAAAAAATTTTTTTATATATTTTAATAATCAGGGTTTAATTAGTTAGTTAGTTTTTATATTTTTTTTTTTTAAAAACTACTATTTATTTTACTGCTGTGAGTTTCTTTGGGTCATTGTTGTAATGTTTTTTATCATTACAACTTATCTCAGGTTGTGGTTAAGTCGAAGCCTGAGTTGGGTAAGCCATTATAATGTTTTCCATTTTGCTAGGCTTTTACACGCTAATATAAACTGGGTGCGAGTTGATCAAGCTATGTCAAAAAAGAAGAAAGTTGTATTTCTATTCTAAAAACATAGCTATATTTCCTGATCAACTCGGCCTATTAATTGTTGAGAATTATGCTATCGATGAAATCAGCTTTTAATTTATTTAATATGGGCACCAGGATTTTTTATTCTAAAAAGTCCGCTGAAGTCATCAAATAATGTCTCATGAATAAAAAAAGAAAAATTCTTTTAACTTAATCGGTATTGCATCATACCGTAATGAAAATTATTTTTTTAAGATTATTATTCCTGGGCTTATTCAAACATATTGGCAAAGGTAAATTATGTTTTAAATCTTATTAAACTAATAATAAATTAATAAAAAATAGTAATAACTATTATTAATAATGTACAAATGAAAATTGGTATTACAAAAATTTTTTATTCTAATAGATTAAAAAAATAAAATTTGAAAGACAATTATTTATCAAATAAATTGGAGAGAACACATTTAATTCAGATGTGAAATATTAATAAAAAATAATAACAGTTAAACAATTAAAAAGTTCTTGATTAAATAAGAGTCTCTTGATCAATTAAATTTCAAGTCACTATCAGGATCCTTTTATACGTATATTTTTAAGAATTGTTTGCGAACGCATAAATTTGTCACAATCAGGATAATGAAGCATAACTTACCAGTAAGTTTTAGTGAATTCATGGTGGTTGTAGATAACTATGCATAGTTTTTCAGGGTTTAAATGAGATCACGGCCTTTGATTATTAGTTGATCTTGTGGTCCATTCTCCTAGTCGGTCACAAAAGCTTTTCTGGTGCACATCTTCAGGCACGATGTTCGCAGAAGCTCTGGTTCAATCCGACATGCCGAATTACTTCAGCATAGAGTGATCTTGGATATATTATTGTTATCCAAGACCAACTAGAGAAACCAATGAAAAGATGTTCTTCAAACTGACCTCTGCCTTTTATACTAGAGGCCCAGTTTTCCAACTTCTGCGCATGCTATTATCATGGTGTTTTGTGTTTATAATCTTATACATTCTTTATCATTTTTCAATTACTAAGTTCTTATTTTTTTATCAAGTTTTTCAGCCATGTTTAATTAGCTAAAATATTTTCCTTTTAGCTTATCTTTTAACATGCTTTTGGAATTCTTTTGTTCTCTCCAATTCTACTTTTATTTCTAATTACATTAAAAAAAATACGAAAGAATAATTTAACTTTCATTGTACATTTTTTTTAAAATTATAATCAAAAAAAGAAATCTAAATTTATTTATTTATTTTTTTTTTAGCTTTTACCAAATGCCAATATATTTGCAACGTATATAAATAAACGTTACAATAATAAATGTCCAAAAAAAGGATAATTTTAAGTGATATGAATCATAATGATCAAGAACTTAATTAAATAAACAGTTATTAGGTTGTAAAATAATATCCAAGAGAAAAAAGTTTGATTCAATACAAATTAAAGCGTTTTGATCTCTAGTAAATAAAATTGTGAAAATAAAACTGATATTTTTCTTTAAATATTTTATGACTATCAAAAGAATAAAATTAATCTAGGCTTATTAAATGTTGAAAGAATTTTGCATTAGTGTAAGGTGGATTTCAAATTAAAGATGAAGAAACAAATCCAAATCAATAATATAATAAAAAAAATTATTTCTTAGATAATTTGCTTTTGCTGATAGAAAATGATACAATAGGGTTCATTTCATTGATGGTAATATGCAAGATTTCATAAAAAAAAAAACAAAAAAAAAACATATAATTATCACTAAAACATTTAAAAGTAAGTTGTGCCGTTGTTCATAATTTAAGTACTTTTGTTGATTCTTATAATTCAATATATGCATAGTTTACTAATTAAAGATAATATAAAAATGTAATAGAGGTGATGTTATTTCCCACACCCTCTATACAACTTTTCTGATTCTTTCTTTATATATCGTCATTTAAAACAAGAAATTATTTTATAGAGGGCATAAGTAAGACATTTCAGCTATACTATATAGATATGTAATCAATTGAATCCCTGCCACTATGTAGTGTAGAAGATGATACAATAATATATTATATAATATTTCTTTTAATAGACCTCATTACCTTTCAAATATTGGTATCCTATTCAGGATTACTAAAATTGATAACCAGCAGGTGGATATTGGGTTTTAACTTACATTAGGTTTATTAAAATAAATATTAAATTATACAACATGAGCAAAATTAAAGACCCAATCAACAGTGACATTAACCTGCTTATTTTTATTATTTCTCTTATTAATCTTTTGAAACATATAGCCAATTTCTTACATTTTCTTATTTAGTCAATAATATTTACTGAGGCTGTAACTTCAAAAATATGCGTGTAAAATGCGATAGTAGGGACCTCTACAGGTGTTTAACCACAAGCTCAATATTTTTTTATCATTTAATGAAAATATTTTATCACTTTTTTTTTAATTTGCAGTTCATTATATTACCTTTTTATTAAGAAATCGAAGCAATGCATAAACAGCTGAAATCTCTATAAGTATGTCAAATGCCCCATGGCTATATTATTTCAGCCACATTCCCCTTTTAAATAAAGAATAGCCTGATTTTTTGCAGCCCATTGAAAAAGAAACAACCCATAGTTAAATTGTTTCAGTCACCCCCTTTCTTTAAAAAAGGAAAAGTCTGAACTTTTGCTTTTTTTTCTAATGGGCTGCAAAAAGTATTCTTTATTTAAAAGGGGAGTATGTCTAAAATAATATAGATGTTGGTGTTTTCAATATTTTACCTTTTATTAAAGATATAATATGTACTATATACAGCAGGGGTCCCCAACCTTTTTGCACTTAAGAGCACATTCTATAATACCTGCCAGGTGGTGGGCACCATTTATTTTTTTCAACCAGATGGTGGGCACCATTTATTTTTTCAATGTAAATTTATAGTTGGATATCGTTAATAATACACATAATATACAAAAAAATATTTATTTCAAAAATAAAATTTTAACATATAATTAACGTTTATATTTTTTATGCTGCAAAAGTATAGTGTGCCCTACAATTTGATTACAATATATAATACAATAATTTATAAGAAATTTTAAAAATTAAATTTATTTGTATCAGATAAATAATTTTTTATCGTGTTCGGATAGTGGCGGGCACACGTAAAATGGTCTGCAGGCGCCATGGTGCCCACGGGCATAGGGTTGGGGACTCCTGATATACAGTATAGAACTTTTTGAAAAACATACAAAAAAGTGCTTTTTAACCATATTACTGAACTGCATTTAAATTCTGAAGAAAAAATGAATAAATAAATTCATGTTTGAAATTTGAGAACATTAAACTTATCATTATTCACTGTACCAACTTTCTAATATGTAATAAGTGTCTAAATTACAATGTTTTTATTCTATGGCTGTTTACATTGTTTTTGTCTTTTAATTTGTAATTTTTTTTTTTGCTAAGCATATATTTGAAATCATGTATTTGATGCAGGATGTAGTTTCATTGTCTATAATCATAAATCTATTCATGAATTAACCCTTAAACCGCTAATTTTATCATTGGTTGTATCAGATAAAAATCAAATCTTTTAATTGGCCAACTCACAAACTGAAGACAAAGCCTATTGTTAAAACATATTCGCCTATAATATTAAATTCAACTCATCTTTATAAAAAGTATATAATTAATTTTAAGGGTTTGAAGACAACGAATTCTTTCAAAAATATTATTTATTTATTCTAAGATATTGAATATCGCAACATAAAAGTTATAATGTAAACAAAAAGATCGACTTTTACGTTATAGAAAAGTAAATATTTCTTTTTATTACAACTTCAATATTTGTACTAAAATCTTCAATATTTTCGAAAATAATTTTGTTTTTTTATTATTCTCTCTGAAAATTATTTTTAATTTCCATAAATATTACTTAATAATAATTTAAATCGTATTCGAAATGAAAATCTCAGCGTTTTTCTTTATTTTCTTTGATCGGCAGTTTCTTTGTTCTTTCCAGCCAATCAGAATGTCTTTTTCGGCTGAGAGCATGCTAAGAACCAATCACAAATAATGTTCCTTCTTTGTTTAGGTTTCAATGCGTTTTTTTCTATTTTTTACTTCTAAAATAAATCGGAAGATGTCACCATCGTACAGAACTTTTAAAAACGAATTCAATACGTATTTAACGAATTTTTTCGTATGAAAATGAACTGAGTTAGAGTGATTTCAGAGCCTCGTCGAGCGCGGGAAAAGGGTTAAATTTATAAGTAATTTGTTCAAGTAATTATTATAAATGTCATTTTTCTCCAGACGTATTTTCTGGAGGATGGAATTTTTTATGTTAGGTGAATATGAAGTGTGGACAAGTTTTCATTGACCAAAACTATATATAAACAATATAAATTTGTATAAGTATCAAAATATAAAATGTATCATACTTTGTACATTATTATGTTTAATCCATTTTATTCTTATCATGATGGTAAATTGATTTGAAAAAATAATATTGAATTGCATTATTTGAGCAATCTTATAATATATGACATTTTTGATCATTTATCATATGGAAGAATTTGGTATTTAAAATGTCCTAGTAAATAATTTTTTTGAAAATTATATTTCAGTTCCAAAATGAACCTATTGTGCAATGTTATTTTTTACCTATTCTGAATTTTTCTACATTCTTTTATATTTCATATATTCTCATAAAGATTCATTAAATACTTCTGTTATGAAATTAAGATATTGTAGAATTAATATTTTAGTATCAATGCTAATACTATGCTTACTGTGCAAGAGAAATTTACTGTCCTGCTTTTAAACTTTGGTAGTTTATCTGCCTGAATTATTCCATTTATTTATAAACATGAATGTGTATACACAAAAAGTAGAAGTTATTTGAATTCATTATAAAATAAAACGACAAAACTTTTAATAAATAGTGAATTTTAACATTTTTAAAATTTTTGATAGAAGTTATATCGTTTTTCTTTTATGTATAGAATTTCCTTTATGTATCAAAATGTTCAAAATTTTACTTAAATATTAAGTTATTATTTTCTTTTAATCATATTCATTAAAATTAGAGAAAAAAGCTAAAACGATATTATTATAACTTCTAATAGCCTTTTTTTTTTTCAGTTTAATTATCGGAAAGACTAGAAGCTTGTATCTAATTTCATTAACGATGAGAATTATCATTCGTGGAAGAAATAATGTCTAGCAGAATTAAATGAACTGAAACAGTATACATCACTATCATCAAATAATAAATAATCATAACTTTATATATATATATGAAATGGAAATAACCAGACCTCTGACTGAGTTATATAACGTCAACAACTAAAACTCATTATTGATCCTTTGATATATCAGTGTGATTTTAGATTATTTTGTCTGCAATAGATAGAATTCATCCTATATTTTCAAACTATATCAAAAACCTAGCCTTATATAACAATAAAGCTAAAAAATAGTATGGTATCATTCTATCTTTTTGTAGTTGATGATACATAAGTCAGATGGAAATAATTACTTCTGTTTTAATAACATATATGTGTCAGTGGGATGGGGAGGGGATGAATGTGATATGTAATTCTCAAAACATGTTAACTAACAATGCAAGTCTATACAATTAAGCAAAAGCAACTGTTCATCAACAGAAACAAAAAACAGTTCATATGGAATTTGGATACCAGAAGTGAGAGCTACCACCTATTGACCATAACTTTAGAAAACATCACAACAGTAGTGCACTAAACCATAAAGGGATCATCAAATTTGCTAATTCTTGCCTTTTTGTAACATAATTTATCTTATATCTTAATAGTTTAAATACATTTCATACTTTAGCACTCTTCCTATAGCTATAATTTGTTTTATTATTCATTAAAATCGACATCAGTAACTAGGATTAATGTGTTCTGTTTAGTTTTATGAAGATATTCATAGGTACAAGTTTTTTATGAAATTATCCACATTGCGTTTAGTCTCTTTTTTAGCATTAGTTCACCACATTTTAAAAATAAGACATTACTCAGATTTCTCAGGTACTAAAATCATGACAATGCGCAATGACCATCATAAAAAATATTTAGGAAGACCACATAATTTTTTTAAAAAACAATTGCACTAACAAACAAGATAAAACAATAAAATTACTATTATACTGAATAGTTTTCTTATAAAAATGAGCGTAAACCAACTAAATTTAAACCAAAGTGTGTGACCCAATTTTAATCTCTGCAACAACCATGTGATTATTTTTTTTTTTCCAGATGAGGGCATAGGTTATGTTAGTGAAATGGCAAGTATTTTATTTTATTACACACTGGCTGCTTCCTAAAACATGATTTATAAAACATTTTTTATTAAAAAATGGTCACTCCATCAAGGGAAAATATTGATAATAATTTTGCTTGTATGTAGATGCTAAAAATTGTGTATAATTGTTCATTATATTAAATAAGTTATTAAGACTGTTAGTAATTTGAAATAAGAAAATTAGTTGAAGCTTTGCAAATAAGGAAATTGTTTTCCATTTCTAATTGCCTTATGTAATAAGAAAAACCTTACCTAAATATAACTCTTTTCTAAAAAAAAAAAAATAGACTTTACAATGTATAACTCCTAACACAATCGTTTTTTTCTTTTTTTTTAAAGAAAATTAAAATGCTTTCGTACTTAAATGAAACTATCATAGCTCAAAAAATGTTTGCTGATGACAATAGCTGTGAAGTAATCACAACATTAATAATCTTCAACATTTTATGTAATCACAAAAAATATGATTTGTTGCCAATATTTAGTGTATTACTTTTATACATACATTTTAATATATTATTTTTGGTTGCTTGGATATTTTATTGTGATCTCTCTTTTTTATTTTATTTTAAAGCCATCATGACTTTTGCTAAAAACGATATGTAAAATGTATACATAATCTAATGCTTGAATATCCTAGCACCTCACTGAGGAAGCCAGTAGCAGAAACCGGTCTGGAGTTGGGGATATTCTGCAAAGCTTGTTAAGAGCTTACTTGCGAGCTATATATATATATATATATATAACATAAAAAGTGTATATTGCAGATGTGTATATATCTGCAAGAGCTTACTTGCGAGCTATATATATATATATATATATATAACATAAAAAGTGTATATTGCAGATGTGTATAATTTGATAATTGCAAGTCTAATAATGGTTTTATATGGATTAACCAATTATTGAAAGCTTTTTTATTACTTGATTAACAGAAGATTTTATTATAATCATTACTACATTTCAACCTATTTTCAACTTATGGACTATTTCATATTCTATCTTATTTTGATCAGATTAAATATTCATTAGTTCAGACCAAAAGATATATGAATAGATAAGATATACCCAACAACAGAAACAGACCAATAAGTGATTTATCTCTGTAAATCCTATTTCTTTCATTGTAGAAGGGAATCTGGCTATAAATAGTCAGTTCAGTTGTAAGCAAATATGAGACTACAACAATTAAATGTTAGAGCTAGAGAACAGGATGCAAATTATCCATTAAATGACTAAAGCAGTGAGCACGTCCATACTATATCAGGAAGCTGCGAGATAATAAACCGGTCAAGAGGCAAGCTGTCACAGAACAACTGAAAATGTCCACCATACTTAAACATGAGGCAAACTGCCAAGTTATAGCTGAAATTATTAGGGGTAAGTCTAGAAGAGTATCTAAGTCTCTTATATTAATAGTTGCAAGACAACTAAATACCCAACGTATCATATTATAAAGCAAATAATGTTGTATGCATTTGTAAATATGTGCATAAAGACGTGAATAAACTATTTAATCGTATTTATATTAGTCTGTGTGTTTTACATTTATATGTAAACACAGCATTTATAAAATGTATATAATTAAGACTGACAATAGAAGACATATATAATCTTGGTGAATTACTTTGTATTTATCCATGGCGTTGATGAATGTTAGAAATAAGATAGCATACCATGCTCCTTGAAGTTCAGAGATTTACTAACACAGAATGTGATGTAATGCATCACACATGAACATGCATCTGCCCCAGTGTCTGCTGTGCCCATACAGTTACCACTAGCTTATACTTTTTTTAAACTACAAAAAATATTAATAATATACCTTTTAAAATAATAAATATGTAGTTTACCTACCTAATATTGTTTTAATATTTTGTTTATCAACCATGTTTGCACATCGATTATAGGTTAAAGCGATTTTGTTGGATCTTTTGCGAATAATTACCAGCTATAGACCGAGCATCAGTAATGTTATTTTGCAATATGACTACCTATTCGGTGTCTATTTAACAGGTTAGTTTATTTACTTTGAAAAAAGTCGTCATTCTTTGTTATCATTACTAAAGGAAGGAGTCATTTTGTTAAAAACAGGCATTATAAATATACATCATATTTTTTTCAGTTTTATAAAATGTCGATTTAAAAAGTCGGTTTTCTTTTTCAAAATTTCATTTACTGTTGTCAAATCTAATAAGAAATAATATTTTCAAAACACTACATGAATTACAAAATCCATTACCAAGTATAAAGTAATTAAACTTTAACGGCTCGCTAGGAATGTTTATAAGACTAGCCACTGCCACTTTATGTCTCAAGAGTCTATTGAAAATCCGTAAAGTTAAACAGGTAGACTGATATGAACTTTCTATCTGATAACTAATTTTAAATTTAAATGTCAATATAGCTAATTGAATGTAAAATTAACAGTTGTATATATGTATATATCATAATTATTTTCAACAATTGCGATATACAGCGTGATAAATGTCTTCCCAAGTTTAATTTGTTTATCTAATATGTAACTTTCCCACATCGTTCAAAAAATATATTTATCTATACAACTATTTCACTGGCAAACATTTTTTATCTTTCACATTTTCTTAAGATCCAATTGTCTACTAGTATCACTTTTTCTAGAAATATAGAGATGTCAGCTCAATTTAAACCTTATTATAATATCATAGTTACCAATTAGTTTTTCACCCACACATCTTTGGTTAATTCTATTTTGTATTTTTCCAACATACATGATATCTACTCGTGTATTGTATGTAGATTCTGCATTTTTGTTCCTTAAGAATCCATATACCAGCTTCCAAATAACTGATAAAAAAGATTTATTAAAATATTTCTATTTTAAGAACTTAGGCAAATTTTCTTTTTAATAATAAGATATATGTACCACAATCATGCCATCGAAATTTAATTCTACAATTAATTTCATCTGTTATGTTATATAACCTTATTTGTACAAGCTACTATTTTTTAAAATGTAAAAAAATAATAATGAAGTGAATTTTTATATTCCATATATGACAATGACTTATATGAGCACATCAGCTGGTAATTATCGCAGTGGCTGATGACATTAAAAGCTTCAAATATATATATATGCAAAACCATAAAACAATACAGTACTAGATTAAATTCAAAATTTTACCAAAATCCTTACACAACCATGGTTTCATCTACTACAAATAGACCTTCTCAAGTGAAAATCAACCTAAAGGAAAACATATATATATATACAAACAAACAAACCTTCCCATAATTCATTTCAAACTCCACCTTCCCTTAATATCAAAAAAAGTCTTCATAAGATTGATAGCCTCAGAATCAAGAAGTTTTATCATCAAAGTCTCCTTTATTCTTATTTTTAACTCATTCTTTTCATAAAAAATAACCGAAGCATTGTCAAACAATATTCTATGACCTGTATTCAATTCATGAATATATAAAGCTGAGTTAAGATACCTATGTTTAACTCTACTTATATGAACCTTAACCCTTTCATTAAGGCTAAATTTATTCTGACCTACATAAAATTTACCACAACTACATGGAATTTTATAAACAATACCAGGAATAGACCTACTATCAATAGACTGCTTTGAACCATTAAGTAATGAATTCAAATCAGAACCTTTCCTCCATGCAACCTTCTTTCCACCTAACAAATGACTATTCCTATAAACCAAATTATAAATTGATGCTTTAAATGGTAAAGACATATAATCATCATCCTTACCAACAAAATTCTTATCATCCAAATCACGACTATAAACATTATTATTACATACCACTTTTTTAATAAAATCATGACTATAACCCAATTCTACATATTCAGCTACTTATTTAAATTGTTACCCTAGTGATTTTGTGGCTCCAAAGGTTTCCTTTAATTTGAAGTCTCATAAAGATAATTTTCCTTTGAGATGTATTTTTGATTTTACAGGAGGAATTGTTGATAAAATATCAAAATTTATTATAAGATATTTTAAGGATTATATAAAACTGGGTCAATTTTGTGTTTCTTCTTCCTTTGAAGCTTTTAAGAAAATAAATGGTTTTGTTTTGGATGATGATTGTGTTTTGGTAGTTTAGACATTGAAAATATGTACCAATCGGTTAATAGATTAAAAAGTATTGATGTTTTTCTTTCAATTTTAAAAAAATTAGAATGTTTTTCTGCAGATAAGATTAAGGTTTTTTATGATTTGCTTTTGCTGTTAGAGGATTTGATGTATTTTATGTCTAATGATGTGTTTTATAAGATTAGAGAAGGTTGGGTTATTGGTTATGGCATTTTTCCATTGATGTGTGCTGTCTATATTGATTATTTGGAGTGTAGTATTATTAATATGTTTTCATGTTCTATTAAATTATTTGTTAGGTATGTTGATGATTGTTTGTTTGTTATTCAGAAAGAGAAATTAGAAGAGTTTTTATGTGGATTGAATGGTTTTGTTTCTAGTATTAAATTTATAATTGTGGTTTTGATTTTGTAAAATTAAAGTTTTTAGATTTAAATGTTGAGAAGGTTAATGATGTTTTGTTTTGTAGTCATTTTATAAAACCTAAAAATTTGAGAAATATGATTAGGCCTGATAGTTATCATCCTTTTATACATAAAAAATGTCTTTCTTGAATTTTTGTTGTCGGAATAGAAGGCTTAATAATTTTAATAATGATGCTGATATTCAAAAAAGTCAATTTGCTGCTGAATATGTAGAATTGGGTTATAGTCATGATTTTATTAAAAACATGGTATTTAATAATAATGTTTATAGTCGTGATTTGGATGATAAGAATTTTGTTGGTAAGGATGATGATTATATGTCTTTACCATTTAAAGCATCAATTTATAATTTGGTTTATAGGAATAGTCATTTGTTAGGTAGAAAGAAGGTTGCATGGAGGAAAGGTTCTGATTTGAATTCATTACTTAATGGTTCAAAGCAGTCTATTGATAGTAGGTCTATTCCTGGTATTGTTTATAAAATTCCATGTAGTTGTGGTAAATTTTATGTAGGCCAGAGTAAATTTAGCCTTAATGAAAAGGTTAAGGTTCATATAAGTATAGTTAAACATAGGTATCTTAACTCAGCTTTATATATTCATGAATTGAATACAGGTCATAGAATATTGTTTGACAATGCATTGGTTATTTTTTATGAAAAGAATGAGTTAAAAAGAAGAATAAAGGAGACTTTGATGATAAAACTCCTTGATTCTGAGGCTATCAATCTTATGAAGACTTCTTTTGATATTAAGGGAAGGTGGAGTTTGAAATGAATTATGGAAAGGTTTGTTTGTTT